>JAXGGA010001371.1:0-155945 GCA_038373865.1 Uloborus plumipes | reverse complement strand
TAACGAAAAACTGAATTAAACATTTTTAACATCAATATTTTTGTATTTCATTCTTATTAAATAAAGAAAAACATGTATTTATTAGATTAGATATGTATATTATGTAATGCTTATAGTAAAATAAATTGCACTACAAGTGTCATTGTCAAAAAATTCATAACTGAGTTTCTATTCCCATTTTTTTCTGCTTATTTCAAAATTATCAGCAAACAGAGCTGACCTAATTTTTTTCAAATTAACTTTTTTAGTTTGGTTGATAAAATTAATTGAAGTATTAATTTAATTCATTAGACTTTTTTCCTTGTTTATACACTGTTTGCCTGAAATTTATTATCAAACAAAGCTAACTTTTTGATTCTTTGATATTGAGTGAATTTTTTTCTAGCTTTTAATAAAGTAAATTGCCCTATACATTTCATTCTCTAAAATTTCATAACCAAGTTTCTTTTAACTATTTTGTGCTGTTTATTTATTAGCAGTAAACAAAGCTGACCTTAAAGTTTTTCGATACCAAATAAAATTTTTTAATTTGGTTGATAAAATTAATTGAACTATTTCTTTTATGTAATAGATTTTTTTCTCTTGTTTATACTCTTTCCCTGAATTTTATCATTAAACAAAGCTAACTTTTTAATTCTTTGACATTGAATGAAAAATTTTTAGCAATGCTTATAATAAAATTAATTGCACTATTAACGAAACTTCATCCTCCAAAAAGTCATTCCTGAATTTTTCTTCTAATTTTGTGCTGTTAACTGATTATCATCAAACAAAAATGACCTTAAACTGAAAATTTTTTTCAAATGAAAAATTTATAGCAATGCTGATCAGAAAATGAATTGAAATTCAAATTCAATTTACCATTAATTTATCCCCCCCCCCTCCCACATTGTTTTCTTTATTTTAAATTTATCAGCGAATAAAGTCAGCCTTTTATCTTTTCTTTTTTTAAAGGATGAAACAATTGTCACTTTAAATGAATAAAATCACTACTACTGATTTTTATCTAAGCAAGAACTAAAAAAAAAAAAAAATAGCAATTGAATGAATAAAATATATCGAATGATTATTACTTGTTGCAATACAGTTTATAAACGTGATTTTAAAGAATTTCTTTCGGTAAGTACTTTTCAATTCAACAAACTGGCGCATTCTTGATTTTCTTCAAGGACATCAATGTACTCGTACGTCAAACGAATTTAAAAAAACTGAGTCCTACACAGAACTTCAAGATGTAAAGAACTAATTCAAGAAAGTACGCAGGAACTATGCTCTCAATAACTAATTTTGAGTTCGCCCTCATTCCTCTCACCATATTAACGTACACAAATTTAACGAGACTTCAAAACTATCAACAAAAGTAAATAAACAGACATGACAGCGTTACGCATGCGCAAATATCTCAAAAGCGATCTTCCTTTCTTTGGCACGTTTGTGTTGGCGATGAATCCGTTCTCGCGAGTTTTCCCTCGCCAATCGATCGCAGCGCCATCAGCGAGATCGGCGAACGGACTCGTGTTTCTAAATTCGCGGCCGGGTCAGCTAGTTCTTTTATAAATTTCAATTCAATACGCCGTTCTCCAGAAAGGCTCCCGCTTGCTGCGACATAATCTTTAAGGTTCTAAACACTCGCTTTTCAATTACAACAAAATATCTCTCACAGAACAGCTCGGAGCCTTTCGGCGAACTAAGAAGACACATGCAGAATATCTGAAGAGTACCGAATTCCGAAATGGGATTAAAGCTCTTAAAACACCACTTTTAAATTTTCCCACAATTGTTTCTTTCCTTCGAACTGTAATTGTTAAATCAAATGCTACCTCATTAGAGACTCACATCCCCCGAGCAATTAAACGAAATAAATCAATATGGAAGGCTCTCCAGAGCTGCTCCCAGAAAATTCGAGTATCTCCAGAGATTGTGAGTAACAAGACGTAATTAGATAGAGCGTACGTGGAAGGCTGTAATTGGTCCGACTCGAATAAAGACAGGAGAAAAAATCCAAAGGGAAAAAGTGTTTAAATGGCAGATTTATACTGTTAGTGTGAGTGATATTCATTTTATTAGTCTAAAGTGCTTAGTTTCACTTTAGCATTTGGAATGGAAGAAAATGGCAACTTAAAAATATTTCAAATTAATTCCTTGCTAAATCTATTCACACAAATGAGAAATTTCTTCGAATATACCGTGAAACTCTGGTAACTTAACAAGCGGATAACTCGACAACCTAAATAAGTCAAGAGTTATTTTCCCAAATGTTGGTCTAATGTTAATTTCAATTTGTGCAAACCTTTGTAACTTGACACATATTTACAGAAACATCTATAAGTCGACATCCACTTGCTGTTTTAGTCCATTTTTTACTACCGATGGTCTTCCTCTTTCACCAATTCTGAGAATTCTTTTGCTTATTGGTCAACCAATTCTTTGATTTCGGGAAATAATTCTTTTTGAGAATTCCTACTAACACCCAGATGAGACAACCTCTACACTTTGTGCTTTCGTTGCATTTTTCACTAACTCGTTTTCCGCAAACGATCGAAAGATGGGCTATCAAGTAGTATGTACAGTAGAACATCGGGGTAACTCGATACGTGGATAACTCGACAACCCCAGTAAGTCGACATTTAATTTTCTAATGGCTGGTTCAATGTTAATTTCATTGGGTACAAACCTCTGTAACTTGACGCACGTCTACAAGAACCTCGATAAGTCGATGTTCAATTACTATTTTAATCAACGTTCTGCTACTGATACTCTTTCCCTTTAACTATTTCTGAGAGTTTTACTGCTTATGGATAAGCCAATTCATATTTTTTGGGAACGAGCTCTTTTTGAGAATTTAAACTAGTACTCAGAAGAGACAGCTACCACACCTTATACTGTTGGCAGCTACCACACCTTATACTGTTGGTGCAGTCTCAGGGCTAGAAAGGGGTAGGAGAGTTGTATCCACGTCACTCCAGAGGAGAAACAATGCAGCACAAGCACGACACACGCTTTTCCAATAAGTTTGAGGAGGGATTTTCTCTTTGATGAGGGTTTTTTTTTATCTCTTTTCAAGAATGTTAGATTTATTTCTAACAAGGTATTAAAAATGTCCAATTTATAATGTTATATTCTTGTCCACCAAAAAAGAAAAAAAAGAAAAAGGAAAGAAAGGAATAATTAATTACTAAAATTAATTGTCATAATTAGGGATGCACCGATAAGCAAATTGGCCGATTACCGATTAATCGGCTGTTGATAAACGACTGGGCCGATTACTGATAATTTTGATTGTTTTCCTACTACCAATTTTACCATCACTGATTTTTCTCTCTTTTCAATTCCAAGTTTAGAAATAGTAAGTAATTTATTTCTGAGAGAAGATTTTTTTTTTCCATTTTCCTAGTTTTTACAAAATAGTTTCAATATTTTATCAAATTTTTTAGAACCAATTTTCACATTATTGTCAATATTTTAACACATTGTTAGTTTTGTTAATTGGACATAAAAATTCGAAAAAAAAAAGGGAGAAGGGGGAGTCTGTAGTGAGCACTCCAATTTAGGAGTACTTTCAATCCATATTTTTTAATAATTAGTGACAATTTAATTTAATACTTATATTCCTTGAAAATTAGAGGTTATCTAAACGCACTGTGCTAAGGAGAAAACTATCGCCATATGAAAAATGTGTAGCAACATTGTCTATGTGTTTGTATATCTATTCAAAGTAGGAGACTTAATTAAAAAAAAATAATATCAACTGTGAGGATTATTATTACTGTTAATAAAATTATTCATCATAGTTTCCTAGTGAAAGTATACTTTAAAGAATAATATCTGAAGAATATTTTTCAGCAGATTAATCGGCCCGATTTTGCCGATTATGGCCGATTAATCGGTGCATCCCTAGTCATAATGTTGATGGTAAGCACTAGTAAATAAGCAATACAAAAAACAGTACAATATTTAAAACTGTGGAACCACGGTAAGTTGGTACCCGCTTAACTCGACACATTTTCGTGGTCCCGTGGGTAGTCGAGTTACTTAGTTTCCACTGTATTTGTAATCGATTCCCAGAATTGTATACCTTCTTTCCTAAATATGATATTTTCGAATATAAAAAACCATTACACGAGGGTTAGAACTTTAATAGTGGCAATTATTCATTTACACCTAATACAGAAGTGATACCTGCCACCAAGTATTACTGTTCTTATACAGGGTGTCCACTCCAATCGTGGACCAATAGCTAATTTCTAAACCGTTAGAGATAAGCATTATAGTTTATTTAGGAAAAAATCTCCAAATTATGAAAGGAATTTTGGGTCTATTCAATGTTTTTCAAAAAATAAAATTTTGAAAGAGTTACGAAATTTAAATTTTTATACAGCCCCCCAGTCCTATCAATCATATTTAGTAAAACATTCTTGACACTGTAACGTTTAAAACTAAAAAAAAATCACTCTTCTACCACAAAAATTGACCGAGTTATGACGTTTTGAAAAATCAAGATTTTGCATTGCTTCATGACGTCATCGAGAGATTGCTTAAGGGACCGTATGCGAAATCCTTCAAAATCTTGATTTTTCAAAACGTCATAACTCGGTCAATTTTTGTGGTAGAAGAGTAATTTTTTTTTAGTTTTAAACGTTACAGTGTCAAGAATGTTTTACTAAATATGATTGATAGGACTGGGGGGCTGTATAAAAATTTAAATTTCGTAACTCTTTCAAAATTTGATTTTTTGAAAAACATTGAATGGATCCAAAATTCCTTTCGTAATTTGGAGATTTTTTCCTAAATAAACTATATGCTTATCTCTAACGGTTTAGAAATTAGCTATTGGTCCACGATTGGAGTGGACACCCTGTATATCGTCGGCACCATGCTAAAATAACGAATGTGAAAAATCGCGTTTTTCAAGCTCGAATTTTACAAATAATTAAAATTAAAATGATACCTTCGAACGATAGTTTTACACTTAAAGATATCTATAAAAATTTAAAAATTTAAAATAACCAAACGCTTCAGGTGGGAAAAAATTATATTCAGTGTTTCGGCTCTCCTGAAAAGTGCCAATTTTCACATTCGTAATTTTAGCATGGTGCCGACGATATAGACATTAGCGCTGTGTAAAACCCATTTCCTACCATATGGAACCTGTAGCAGCACATGATACGTCAGTAATCCGAAAGGAGCAGTCTACTGCCTGAGAATTATCTGGAATACAGTGAACTCTTACTTATGCACCGGCCCATGGGACCAACAGAAAAAGGCGCATAAGTGAGAGAGACGCATAAGTGAACAAGACTATTTAAAAGTTTAAAATGCAAACTAAGTTCTAACGAGAGCATGAATGAGAATGTTTCTGTAGAAAATAGTCATATTACTACGGTTTGGCAAACTACTGTAACCTAATTACAATGATAAGGAGAAAACAAGAATTGTAGCAAACCTAATCACAAGCTGGTCCCTTTAAAACGATCCATAATAGATAATTGTCCCTCTCCGAACTCTAGTTCACGTGGAAGAAATGCTTTCTGTGAGCAATAAAAGCGAAAGATTAAAATTGAAGAAACATGCTCATTTTTTAGGAAAATAATTTAAATGGTTTACATTTTACGAAAAATCCGGCGCACAGGTGAAATATTTATTATAGAGCGCCTCATAAACGAATGAAATTTTCCTTATTTTACTATGGAATGTGCCGGGACCCCTAAAAATCGTCGTATAAGAGAAAAACGCTCATAAATGAGGCGGTGAATAAGTGAGAGTTCACTGTAGTTAAAAAACTAATTCTACACTGTAAAAATAGATGTTTTCACAGTAAAATACAGATAATTTTATAGTAACTGTAAAAAATGCTAATTTTACAGTAATAAACTGTAAAACTGCTAATTTTACTCTAACAAACTGTAAAAATTGCTGCTTTACAGTAATAAACTGCTAATTTTACAGTTTATTACTGTGCAATTTACTGTTTTAAACTGAAACCTCTGCTGCCAGTATTATGCAGTAAAAACAATATTATTTTTTTTGCGGTGTACGAATCGATGTTTTTCGTCTTAGGAATTAGTAAAAGTTTTTAGGGCCGACCATGATAGAGAATAAAGGAGGTGAAGGAATCACTTCATGTCGGTCTGTGTTTCTTGCAGGGCCAATGCAGGTTGATAAATTTCATCGAAATGTGTGGCAAAAGTAGTTTGAACCGTGGTGGGAGATACTTCGAAAAATGTTTACTGGGATTTGTGTTTACTTTTCCATTATTAAATCGACTTTTAAATACATAAATCTGTTAAAATGAAAACGCGAAGGAACTTCTAAATTAAAAGTTTAATTTCCCTTCACAAGTGTGCACTGCAAAAACAAAGCAGTTTTTTATAGGATGACTTGCAGTGTGGCCCGGCGTTGCACGGGCTTTAATGTAGTAAAGGCAGTGTGAGAAAACTACTCGCCGCCAAGGTACAAGGCCTTTACAGTAGTGAGGAAAGTTTAAACAACCTACTCGCCGCCAAGGCAGCTCGCCTTTACAGTAGCGAGGAAAGTTTCGGCAAGCTACTCCCCGCTAAAGCGGCTCGCTAAAAAGCTTTCCTGCATCAAAAAGTTAATCGAATAATTTGCACATGGTTCCTCAGAAATAAAGACGATGTCTAGTAGTGCATACTTAGCACTCTTCCTAAATAAAAAATAAAATTCCTTACCAAAAACAATTATTTCCAAACCGCTTTCTTCCTGAGAAATTAATTGCAAAATTTTAGACGAAAAAGTTGTTTTAATATTTGGATCGTAGCCAAAAAAAGTCCCTGCTAAATACAGCAGTTGCAATTTTATTTAAAAACACATTTTCAAGAAATTGAAAAGTCAAGGCGGCTCGCTTTGACAGTAGCAATGAAAGTTTCAATAAACTACTCGCCGCCAAGGCGGCTCGCCTTTAGAGTACCAAGGAAAGTTTCAACAAACTACTCCCCGCTAAAGCGGCTCGCTAAAAAGCTTTCCTGCATCAAAGAATCAATCAAATTATTTGCACATGCTTCTTCAAAAATAAAGATGTCAAGTAGCGCATACTTAGCACTCTCCCTAAATAACAAATAAAATTCCTTACCAAAAACAATTATTTCCAAACCGCTTTCTTACTTTAAAATGAATTGCAAAATTCTAAACGAAAAAGTTCTTTTAATATTTGGATCGCAGCCAAAAAAAGTCCCTTCTAAAAACAGCAATTGCAATTTTATTTTAAAACACATTTTCAAAATGGTACCAGAGAAAAAAAAATCAGTCCTTACTTAGAATAAAAACAATTGTTAGAACTTTGTTGTAACACGTATTCAAAATTACTACGGAAAGAAAAAACACTCTTTAATTTTAAAAAATTCAATAATTTAACTAACGCTTTAATTTAAAATGGCTACGGAAAGAAATAAAAGTCTTGGAATTTTAAATAGTTCAATAATTTAAGAAACGTTTTAATTCAAAATGGCAACGGTAAGAATTAAATGTCTTGGAATTTTAAATAGTTCAATAATTTAATTAACGCTTTAATTTAAAATGGCTACGGAAAGAAATAAAAGTCTTGGAATTTTAAATAGTTCAATAATTTAAGTAACGTTTTAATTCAAAATGGCAACGGTAAGAAATAAAAGTCTTGGAATTTTAAATAATTCAATAATTTAATTAACGCTTTAATTAAAAATGGCAACGGGAAGAAATAAATGCCTTGGAATTTTAAATAGTTCAATAATTTAATTAACGCTTCAATTTAAAATGGCAACGGAAAGAAATAAATGCCTTGGAATTTTAAAAGTGCAAAGAATTTAATTAACGTTTTAATTAATATCTCAGCTAATTAACGTCGTACAATTACGCGGTTGGTCTTATTGTCTTCCTTAGAAAATTTCGAATCGAATGGTATTATGTTTGATTCTCTACGCTCAGCGGTTTTTGAGGAGTTCAAGCTTCAGACGGACAGACAGACAGACAGACGCGGACAGATTTTAATAGTAGTAATACTTGCAGCTGAGGTTCCAGTTTTAAACAGTAAAAGCACAGTAATAAACTGTAAAACTAGCAATTTTACAGTTTATTACTGTAAAATTAGCAGTTTCACCATAAAATTAGCTGTATTATACTGTAAAAGCGATATCTATTTTTTACAGGGTAGGAATCATTGTAATGTTAGATTCAAGTACGTTTTACAAGTTTTTTTTTTTTTTTTTTTTTCCGAATTTATATCGAAACTTTCCAAATTCGTAATTTTGAGTTCGGAAGCGTTCTAATTGCCGTGTCATTTTATTATTTTAATGAAAACCTACGGCAAATGCAGACTTGATAATAAAGGCACAAATTGCGTAAAGCTTGGTGGAAAAAGAAATTAGCACAAGAAAGTACAAAAAAAAAAATCACACAATAATGCGTAGCATTTCCAGTAATTGATACCCCTGATAATAAAACTAACAGCTCCACTTTAGCGTCAAAAAGGCCTTGCCCGTCAATATTTGACAAAGGCTAAACATGCACACTTACCACCTTTTCTAATAAAGTAATGAATTATTTGCCATAAGTGGGAGTGAATGTTTACCAATCGGTGGAGGCGAATATTGACGCAACAGATGAAAAATTACGTGCGCGTCGAATCGATAAAAAAGACAGAGAAAACTTGAGGAAACGACACAGCAGCAACAGGTGCGAGTGGGACAGACCTTTATGATGGCTAGATTACTGTTTCAAATGGTGTTTTTGCACATTGTTGTTGTCGTTGAGGATATCGTCGGCACCATGCTAAACTAACGAATGTGAAAATTCGCGTTTTTCAAGTTCAAATTTTACAAATAATTAAAATTAAAACTATACCTTCGAACGATAGTTTTACACTTAAAGATATCTATAAGATACAATACACCGCCAACTCGTTCATTTCGTTCCATTGACTGCAGTTTCGGGCCAATTGGAGAAATGGCCGAGTTGGCGGTGTATTGCATGTTCCTGCCCTTGCTTAGGGGCGGTTACTCACTGCTTTATATCTATAAGAGTTTAAAAATTGAAAACAACCAGACACGTTAGGTGATAAACAGTTATATGCAGTTGTTTTGACTCTCCTGAAAACTGCCAATTTTCACATTCGTAAGTTTAGCATGGTGCCGACGATATGTATTAGTACTTTAAAATGTTTTACAAGGTGTGTCTACACTTCAAAAAATTATTGTTGTTTTTACAGAAAATACAGCGAATTTTACAGTAATAAGATGTAAAATCGCTTGTTGTACAGTTATAAACTGTAAAACTGCTAAGTTTTTAGTTTCTTACTGTGCATTTTACAGTTCAAAACTGTAATCTCTGCTGCCAGTATTATAATGTGTTTTTTACAGTAGAATACAGCTATTTTTACAGTAATAAACAATAAAATGGCTAGTTTTACAGTTTGTTACTGTGCATTTCACAGTTTTCTTGCAGTGTTACACTGTAAAAACAACAGTTTATTTTTTGAAGTGTATTGAATGGGGCTAACGCAGCGAAATGAATAAAAAATAAATAAAATCCTCCAAATAATCACCACTGGCTCTCACATATTTTTGTGCACGGATGTACAAATTCTGGAGCCACACTTCATACCCCTTTGAAGATATGTTTTGAAGTTGAGCGGTTATGTGTATCTTTGTCTTTTATGTCTTGGTAATTTCTGACCTATCAGAACAGCTTTTGTTTCGACACATTTGTATTCATTAATTACACGTGTAATCTTGGAATTAATTACAAACACTCTCAAAATTTGACTGTTGAGAGAGAATATTACGTAACTGCCTAACTTCAAAGCATATCTTCAAATTAATACGAAACGTGTTTCCAGTATCGAGGTGTACGACAGTGTGTGAGTGCCGGAGATGACTATTTCGAGGACTATCAAAGATGTTGCTTGTTTTTTATTATTCATTTCGTTGTATTTACCCCAACGGTGGAATTTAATACACGCACCTTTCGTAAACGAAATCAGAAATCAGTATCAGTTCTGCAGAAGAATGTGGTTACTTTCTAACGATAAAAAAAAAAGAAAGCTCTTTCTTAAACATTTTAAAATTATAAATATATAGATACAAATATAGACTTTTTACTCATACAGTTGAACTTTATTTCCAATATTTTAAGCTTCGGCTTTTAACTGTGATATATTTCATAAAAAGGAGCTATTATTGTATGATACTAGGAAGTATTAACTTTCTAAAAGTTTTGTTGCATTTAAAAAAATAATTTGTGCGTGTTGCGGCAACATGAGAGAAGTTATATTGCTTAAGGAATTTTTCTGCCAATAGATTCAATAAAATTTAAAATATGGTTCTGGTAACTAAATATGTGGGGTCATTGTTCATGAAAATTACTTTAAATGACTGCAGTTTAGTTTATTATACGACCATATGTGCTACGTACGATTTCGAATAATGAAAATACTTCATATACTCAAATATTATTTTTATTTAAAACAAGCCTAACAAAACAGATGGCAAAACAAATATTTGCTTAAACTTTCTTAATGAGATGATAAACTGAACTTATTTTTATGTTTATCAATTATGCAAAGATTACCGTAACTTCGTGTATTCTTAAAATAAATACCATTTATTTACATTAATATCATAACCACAAAGACTAAGAAACAGCTCAAGCTAAATAACTGCATATCTGTTTACTCCATGTCTAGGAACAATTCTACGAAATTAGAAGAAAACGACAAACTAGAACTGGAGAATTAAGTCATCAATTATTAAATTGAAAAATCGAGAAATGAGTTTTTAAAAGGCTATAAAATAAGCTTCCTTTCCCTAGCAATACATAATAAATTTATAATGAGAATTACTAATTACAGTGGTTGCAAAGATAACAGACATTTTCTTATGAATTACTTACAGGAAAAGTAAAGGTAAAGATGTAATATTCCCATAAATAATTCATTTTTTAATCACATACCGCAGCCTGGCAAAATTGAGTCCTTTTTTTTCTGCCCCCGACACCTATCTTGCATAATTTTCTGCTCCGCTAAAAATAAAATATTTATGTGGGAGGATTTAGCTCATGAAACCGTGGAATTAACGCAGCCGTGGCACGCAACAGGTGAGAAGGGAAAATTGATGGAGGTTTTTCCCTACAGCTTCTTTTTGCTCCGTTCATTCTTCTTCTCCCACTGTGGCAACAGGTAGTTAATTTGTTCTGCAAACGGAGTGTTACGGGACTTAATATTAGGTATCGATTGAGGGTATTTTCTTCTTTCGTATTCGATGGATAGGATGGTAAACGATGCTGGGCACTAACGGAATAACGTTACTACTTTGTTGTTTTATTACAGTACAGAAATTCGTGAAACTAAAAGAGATATAATATCATAACGTTGTTGCAGTCTAATATTTATGCAGATGCATAATATATACACAGGTCTTTTAACTTTATTCATTCTTCTTCTCACTGTGGCAATTTAAAAGTAGTAATGAGTAGTTAATTTGTTCTGCAAACGGGGTGTTACGGGGCTTACAATTAGGTATCGACTAGGGTAGTTTCTTCTTTTGTATTTGGTTAATGGGATGGTAAACGATGCTAAGGAGAAACAAATTAGCGTTGACACTTTGTTGTGTTATTACAGTACAGAAATTTGCAAGAAATAAAAGAGACCCTATAAGAGGTCATAATTTTGTTGTATACAAAAGTATTTATGTAAACCAAATAATACCATGCATAATAAGTACAGAGGTCTTGTAAATTCATTCATTCTTCTTCCCACTGTGGCAATTTAAAATTAGTACAAAGTAGTTAATTTGTTCTGCAAACGGGAAGTTACGGGCCTTAATATTAGGTATAGATTTGGGTAGTTTCTTCTTTTGTATTTAATGGATGGAGTGGTAAACGATGTAAGGCAGAAACGAATTAGCGTTGCTACTTTGTTATGTTACAGAAATTTATATGTGATACTAACAAAGCTAAATAATACACATTCCCGACATCAGAAATCTTTTTATGTGATTACTTCGTAATTGCTGGAATTGATGGTAACATAGCTACGATCGAACGAAATCACGTTAGCGCTTTGCTATGTTATTGCAGTATAGAAATGCGGAAGAACTAAAAAAGATATTACAATGAAATAACTTTCTTATATACTGATATGTTATAACTAAATAATGCTCTAAATAATTGCTACAAACTTCACACATGTGCGGAAATGGTAAACGCTGCCAGGCACAAACAAAATAGCTTTTATACTTTGCTGTGTAATTGACGTGCAAAAAAACTAGAACATATATTTTTAGTGTATAATGTTGTATAAGTAAAAAAATATTAAAACGAGCATAGTAGACTTTGGAACCCATGGGCGATGGCACCACTGATTTTAATTTAGTTTAACTATAGGTAACAAGTACTAAGATTAAATTAAAAATTTAAAAAAAAACCTGACTCTGATTGACGATATTAGCCCGATCGGCATGGCGACCGGAGAGACCCGGGTTCGATCCCAACCGATCAAAGATCCACCGTCTTGATTAATGGTAGCTGGGGGACGTTAAAAATGTCGTGGTCACAAAGTCCTCCAAGTGAAACGATACCTCTGGGGTGCTGGGCCAAGGGTTTGCTCGACCCTTGATTCTGGTTCAAAAATGAACAGAGCGCTCTTCAGGGTCCTATCCGGTGAAACCACGAGTTGTGGTAGGTACAGGGGATCCTAGAGTGTGTGAAATGAAGTGAAGTGATTGACGGTATATTAGATCGAACTTCCCTGGTTTGAAAGCATTTTAAATCTTAATATATTTAAATGTTTTCAAAAATACATGCGGCAAAAGAAATGTAATCTTTACTAGTCGTAAAAGCAGAATAAAGAGGGAAAGTTGAAAATTCTTATGCTAAAATCAATTGCAAGTATTTTAATTAATAACAAATAGAAATTGGCAACAGATAAACATTTTTGATCATCGAGTTATCTTTCCTCGTTAGCTACATAGAAAAAAATCCTTTTTGAACTTTTGTATCACGGGACGCGGGAGCGTAACGCCCCGCCAAGAAAACCAAATAAGAGCCGCCAAGAAATTTCCGTCGCCAATAAAAATGTAAAAGAGCGACTAGGACTGTTTACGCGAGTAACCAAACCGGGGTTTTCACCCCTCTGTATCTCAGCCCTATAAAGATCCTTAGAGTTCATTTTTGGTATACTCAATCTCCAGCGGCCCCTGACGGCACATACTAAAGCAAAACATCCAGGACCCTCAGGGGGAGGGGTGATATGTGTTATAAAATCGCTATTTTTCGCACTTTTTAAAAATTGTTTGACAAGGGTCCAGACTAAACGGTAACTCGGATTGAGCTCTGCTTTTGCACTCACATTTATTTTGTCCCAAAGCTCGGCATAGGGGGTTTTTCGACCCCCCACCCCCTCCCCCCTCGTTTTTATTTTCCGTATCTTTTCTCCCCGGGGGTCTTTAGCGTTGATTTTTGGTATGAATATTCTCGATGAGACATTGAGGACATTTTCCCAAAATTTACCCCCCGGGGTCATCGCACCCCGGAGTTATTAATGCTTAAAATTGGTCCGATTACTATCTACTAGCTCTGTTCAACATCTGAGCATTTATGTTTTCATTGTTGGGCGACGAGGAAAGAAAACTTAATGATTTATAATTTCATCTGTTGCCAGTTTCTATTTGTTAACAAATAAAATATTTGAAATTGATTTTATTGCATAAGGCTTTTAAAAGGGATCTTCAATTTAGTTCATTTTAATATGAGATCGGCAGTAAGGGTTGGGGGCTTTTTTTTAACTTTTAATTTAATCGTAGTATTGTTAGCAACTAGCTTTGTTTTGCGTCGGTTCGGGTGGTACATTGTGATTGATTTCAAATTTATCCTAGACTGAAGAAGATCCTTAAACTTTTGCACCAAATGCATGCCGCCAAGAAAACCACAGATGTCGGACCGCCAAGAAAAATGTTGAAGGGAAAAAAAACATGCAAAGTAAATTTTGAAGAGAAAAAAAAAACAGGCAAAGAAATAATATTAATGCAAAAACATGTGATATCTCCCCAAAAACAACAGTGTTGTAAAAAAATCCCCCGCCAAGAAAACCTTAAATACTCAGCCTTAAAAAGTTATGATATCGAGTTTTCCCGCCAAGTTTGTGCCAAACTACAACTAACCTGTATGTATAGTTCTTTTAAATTGTTTTCAGTCCTGCCAGGCGGGAAGTTTTTACTCATTAAGCAACCACCTCACAAGACAAAGCTTCCCGCCTGGCAAAACTGAAAACAATTTAAAAGAACTATACATACAGGTTAGTTGTAGTTTGGCACAAACTTGGCGGGAAAACTCGATATCATAACTTTTTAAGGCTGAGTATTTAAGGTTTTTTGGCGGGGGATTTTTTTACAACACTGTTGTTTTTGGGAAGATTTAAATTTACCGCAAAAAAAGTTTTCACAAAATTTTTCGCTTCCAAGTACGAAAATTTTCAAGGTAGCGAAATGCTAAGGTAGGGAGAAGTTTAGCTAAATAAGACTTAATTACTCAAATATCAAACAAATTACACGATTTTGCTTTGATTCAAATCATAAATTTCAGAAATAGAAAACAAATCTTAAAATATTCTATCTAAAAAATTTCAGGACATAAAACAATGACATTGCTGTTAACAACAGTTGAAGGTAAGGTAGACCCACAAGTGGGAATGAACATTTAAGCGAAATTTCATTTTCAAAAATTCATAGCATCGTAAAAATCATGGCATTTACGACATGGCCGCAAAAATACATTTTAGATGATCGGTATAATTATGTTTAAAGTTTGAGAGAAAGAGTTTTTGCGGTTTTATATTAGGTTTTTGGGGGGACTGAAATGCAAAAAAGGGCCTAGACCCAGTGAATGAACACCCCAACCAGTGGAAAAGCACATCATTTTTTTGTAGTTTCCTTTCCAGAAATGTATAGAAGGAAGTAACTTTATTGCCAAATCATCAAAAAAAGTTTGCAAAAAACTTATTTTTTGTGAAGAATAAAAAAACGAGGTGTTTATTTACTGCTTGGCCCACGCTATAACATGTTAGCATCGAATTGGAGTTGAAATATTCAAGGGATTTAAAAGAATAAAAGAAAACAAAAATTCAATAAAAATGGTTTAGCATTAAAAATTTTCACTATAAAGTTAAACACATTACCTTTTTATTTAGTGTTTAATATGTTTTTCTAACAAAAACATTTATTTTCATATTTTTTCTCCACACTTAGCTTCTTATGCAATACTTGTGGAAAGAGGTTTTAAAATAACCATGAATCGCACCTTGGAAGCTATAACTCTCTATCTAAACATTATTTTTCCTTTGCTGACAGGAAAAATGCGCTTCTGAAACGTAAATACAAATGTTTATTCACTTCTGCTCCATATCTGAAGATATTCAGGCCCCTATAATCGGCAGCAGAAAATTATTTATTTTCCTTAAGCTTGTCCTTTAGGCAATAATTTCTTTGGCGAAAACTGAATTCAAGTTCTTGATCTTTCAGAAGGGACACAATTCCGATAGAACAAATTTCCCGCGAGAGCAGTCTATTAATATTACCATCTAGAGGGTCAGCACAATGATTGTGACGATTTCCAAACAGCAATAAATAAAAGACAGTTCTGAAAGAACACTTTATTTTTGTACCTTATATGACTTTATCTGATGCTTTACTGTGCAAACAGAGTCGGTTTAAAAAACAATTTTGTTGCGTAAATGGGACTTGGAAGGAATGCTAAAATGCAGTTCTGTTTTACAGATGTTTAACCAATTTATGCCCAGTAGCTTAAAAACGGGACGCTTATTAGTTACTGCATACAAAAACCTGTAATGGGTGTATCATTTTACTAAAGCTGTTTTTCACAAGTTAAAGAGTCCTTCTTCTTGAGAAAACCAGTTAGAGCCACTGTTTGGACATCAGAGTCTATTTATTAACAGCTATTTTCAGACAAATCAGTCAAACATTGATCCAGCATGGGTAGCCACAGAAAGTAAGTTTTTTTGCGAACTTATTTTTCATAAAACTAAACTATTTTAAAATGATTTGCTTAAAATTGATCACACATGCCTTCTGTAGTGTTAATTTGCAAAAGAAAAGTCAAGTAAGGTCGTATTTTGCTCACATATCTGCACAATATCCTATAAACAGGACGTTAACTTAATAAATATGGCAACAGCGAACTATTTTAAGCCTAAAATGTATGTAAACCATTCCAAGTAAAAGTTTTAAGCAGATAGAAATTGAAAAAAAATGTTTACAAAAAACTTGGGCATAAATGGGTTAATAATCTAATATCTTTAAACGAGCAATTCTTGTATATATATATATATATATATATTTCGGATCTCGAAAACGGCTCTAACGATTTCGATAAAACTTGGTATTTAGATGGAGTTTTGGTTTCTGAGTTCATCTACGTCGGCGTTTTTTCTGTAAAAACGCCAGTTTTCACAAAAAACCCCGTTTTTTGTGCCTTCATTAAGTAAGGTTGAGACGCTTTCTTTATCGCCATTTTCTTTATGATTATTATCAATTGTTACCGTTTCATAGCAACCACGTTTTAATTTAACAATGAATTTCATAGTTAATCACATCAGCGCGAGTTTAAATTTTATGGTATTTGGCAACGTTAAATTGTTATTGTTTTTTGAAATGTTAAAGCAAGGCTTCACTAGATAGTGTCTTAGTGGCTGTTTCATTTATTCAAAAGCCATGGGATAAAAGCAGTGGTGATTGTCCAGCGACATTTCTTCAATTTTATGATAACTTACACGATATAAAAATCGGATTGTTTTACTTTTCAAGTAAAACAATCTTGAACTTTTAAAACTTGAGTATAAAAGTGTTACAGTTAGTTTTCAAACACTTTTTTTCCTCCTCAAGAGGGTTTAGTAACATATTTCAGGTAAAAAATCAATAAATACGAAACTCAATTTTCTTAAAATAATAAGTTTCAAAACAAAATTATATCTATCTAATATCTTTAGACGAGCAATTCTTGTATATATATATTTCGGATCTCGAAAACGGCTCTAACGATTTCGAGAAAACTTGGTATTTAGATGGAGTTTTGGTTTCTGAGTTCATCTACGTCGGCGTTTTTTCTGTAAAAACGCAAGTTTTCACAAAAAAACCCCGTTTTTTGTGCCTTCATTAGAAGTTTGACGAGCTTTCTTTCGCCATTTTCTTTATGATTACTCTTATTATTACTGTTTCATAGCAACCACGTTTTATTAGAACAATGGATTTCATATTTAATCATATCAGCGTAAATTTAAATTTTTATGGTATTTGGCAAACGAGTTTTGGCAACACGTTAGAATTTTATTGTTTTTGAAATTTAAAAGAGATCGATCAAAAGAAAGTTAGAATTGGGTGTGGGCCCCGTTAGTCCGATCGGTAAATCGTCGGACTCGTAACCAGAGGGTCCCGGTCCGATCATATAGAGGAAGCCCAGCCGATCAAAGATCCACCGTCTTCATTAATTTTGGCTGGGGGACGTTAAAAATGTTCGTGGTCATAAAATCCTCCAAGTGAAACGATACCTCTGGGGGATGCTGGGCCAAGGGTTTGCTCGGCCCTTGGGCCTGGTTCAAAAATGAACAGAGCGCTCTTCAAGGCCCCATCCCGGTTAAACTACGAGTTGTGGTATGTACGGGGGGTACCTTGGAGTGTGAAGTCAAGTGAAAGTCAAAACCAAATGCGTACTGGAGAACATGGACTCTGCATCCATTCTCATCAACCCCTCCCGCGCTTTAGGCGCCAAATGAAATGAAATTGGGTGTGATTTTACGGTGAGCATGGATTAAATAAGGTTGTGTTTTTTTTAAACAAATTACGGCTGTTTTAAAAGCATAATTGCAACCAAAGGCTTAAAAATGCTTTTCAAGTATATCTAAATAAGTACTTCGCATTTTAGAAAAAAACACAAGTTTACAAACCTCTTTTTTTTTTTTAACCGAGCGGGCTCGGTCCCCTGGTACTACTTATTAACTACAGATAAAGGTGGTAGTTTCGTGTTACATCGTGCTTGTCGGTGGACAACAGAAAACGCGATATATGTTCGAAAAACGCAATTTAACCCAGGTTTTTCAAAATAGCTATTTAGTTAAGATTCTGAAAACTGACATGTGCATATGCAATTAATGTGGTACATTTTTTTCGAAGAAAAAATTAATGACTGAAAGCACCAGAAAGAAAATTTTCCTACCTTTGCTTTTTTTTCTGTGGTCTTCTGCTGAAATGAGAATTCAAAAAATTACAACTTAAAATGTAGCGAAACAGGGTACTTCCTTTAGTCGACAATACTACTTTTAATTACTGAATTTGATAGAATGAGCAAGAAAATAGTATGGACCCCAGAAAATACTTCTCTTTTCCCAACATTTTATTTATTTTTTTTTAAACGTTCAATTTTAAAAACAAGGTGTGGTCTGTATGACGTCACAAATGCCGGCTGAGGAAAACACTTCGACGAGCTGAATATTTAACTATCAACTGCTGTGCTGCCACTTTTGTTTTTATTCGCGCTGTTTGTTAAACTTCAGAGAAAAAACTAAACTGAATCAGTTTTTTAAACAAAGAAATGAGTCATTTAGCGACCCCCCAGTCACGTGTTTGACTTTGACAAGAACAAATTGGTGCTAAGCAGATAGCGAAAGCGAATACTAGAGGTTAACTTTTTCTTTTTTTTTCACTGCAAATCCAAAAATGTGGCTCTGTGGCAACCTTCCAGCCACCTATTTGTACTCTGCCGGTCTATCTGTTCCGTGCACAGAGTGTAATAAGCAACAAGAACAAATTTGGCTTGAGATCAGTTCCACAAGTTCGTAATTTGCGTATGGAAATGATCAACATCATTCGACCAATTTTTATGAAATTTGAAATACAGTGAACTCTCACTTATACGCCGCCTCATTTATGCGCCTTTTTCACTTATACGACAATTTTGAATGGTCCCAGCACATTCCATAGCAAAATAATGATAGTATCGTTCGTTTATGCGTCGCTCTAAAGATAAATATTTCACTTTTGCGCCGAATTTTCCCTAAAATGTATGAAAATTTATTTTCTTTAGAAAATAAGCATATTTCTTTACTCTCCTCTTTAAAACTTTCGCCTTTATTGCTCACGGAAGGCATTTTTTCCGCATGAACTAGAGTTAGGAGAGGGACAATTATCCAGTATGCATCGTTTTAA
Organism: Uloborus plumipes; assembly: GCA_038373865.1. Taxonomy (NCBI): domain Eukaryota; kingdom Metazoa; phylum Arthropoda; class Arachnida; order Araneae; family Uloboridae; genus Uloborus; species Uloborus plumipes. Next base: position 136,746 of record JAXGGA010001371.1, on the reverse strand, counting down.
AGGGAACAGTTTGTAATTAGGTATGCTACAACTTTTGTTTTCTCTTAATCATTATAGTTACGTTACAGTAATTGCCAAACTGTAGTAATGTGTCTCTTTTCTATAGAAACATTCTTATTCACTCTCTCATTAGAACCTAATTTCAGTTTTCGTCCTTTAAATAGGCTTGTTCACTTATACGTCTCTCTCACTTATGCGCCTTTTTCTGTTGGTCCCTAGGGCAGGCGCATAAGAGAGTTCACTGTATGTGTTGCTGCTACTTGTAAATTTTTCATTGTCATCAATTAACCATTTATGCCCAGTAGCTTAAAAACGGGACGCTTGTTAGTTACTGCACACAAAAACCTGTAATTGGTACATCATTTTACTAAAGCTTGTTTTCACAAGTTAAATAGTCCTTCTTCTTCAGAAAACCAGATAGAACCACTAGTTGGACATCAGAGTTTATTTATTGACAACTATTTTCAGACAAATCAGTCAAGCAACGATCCAGCATGGGTAGCCACAGAAAGTAAGTTTTTTTGCGAACTTATTTTTCATAAAACTAAACTATTTTAAAATGATTTGCTTAAAATTTATCAGAGATGCCTTCTGTAATGTTACTTCGCAGAAGTAAAGTCCAGTAAGGTCGTATTTTGCTCACATATCTGCACAATATCCCATAAACAGGACGTTAAATAACTTAATGAATATGGCAACGGCGAACTATTTTAAGCCTAAAATGTATGTAAACCATTCCGAGTAAAAGTTTTAAGCAGCTAAAAATTGAAAAAAATTGTTAAAAAAAACTTGGGCATAAATGGGTTAATTCTACAATTCTCTTAACTATTTGCTTGTTTTTTTTTTTTTTTAGCGGGGGGGGGGGATATCAACGACGAATAAAAGCACGTAGAAAATTTCGAATTTCTCTCTACTTGGATGAAATGTGAATGTTATTTTTCGTGGCAATAACTTTCGCTGAATACAATTTTACATTACATGTCGTAATGCAATTAAATATCATCTTTTTTAACCTTTCATTTATTTGAAAAAAAGAACATTTTTGTTTCAAAACTCCGATAACATATCGACTTAAACGCTTAATGTTTCCTTAAGAGGACGATAAACTTGTCAAAGAGTTTTCAAAAGAACATCGATGATTTCTTTTAGTCGAGCTCACCCATTTTTAAACGAATAAATACGTTCACCATAAACATAATGAGAACCATTCAGTGACACTTTTATTGAAGGTTTCGAAATTTTCTCATTTAAATCTTGCAAAATTTCGAATCTTCCATCCTCATCTTTTGAACATGATATTCAAAATTTTATCGATTCCACAAATGGGAGAGCGTTCTATTTGGGAAGGAAGCCTTCCCCGAATTCTTTTCATATTTGTTTTTTCCCGCCTACTTAGAAATATCACAGGTGACGATTTCTACATGATTGGAACTGATTCTGAGTTGTTGAAATTTCCGTGAGATTTGAAATGTTTTCTGCACCATAAGGCACTAAAAATGTAAAGTTATTTTCGGAAAATATGTTTTATTACTTAAATTTATTGTACAGTAAGTTATTAAAGAGCAATTTCATCAAAGGATTTAATTTTATTATTTAAAAAGTTTTTGCTTCTTAACTCGAGTTTCACACTGAAAAAAATAGATGTTTTTACAGTATAATACAGCTGATTTATAGTAATTTTACAGTAATAAACTAAAATTGCTAGTTTTAGTTTATTGCTGGGCATTTGGAGTTTTAAACTGAAACCTCTGCTGCTAGTATTATACTGTTGTTTTTACAGTGAATACAGCTAATTTTATTGTAATAAACTGTGAAATTGCTAATTTTAAAGTAATAAACTGTGAAAATGCTAATTGTACAGTAGGGGCATTCCATGTCAAGTGTACGAGACGTCCCCACTCGACCCCCTCTGATTTTGATGAATTTTTTTTTATGGAAGTACATATAAGACTTGCATGAAGCCATAGCAAATTATAGCTCCATAATCGCCATAGTTCAGCCAAAATAATTCATTTTGTAAAGGCCTCTTTTTCGTGTCTTGAAAAAAATGTCCAAATCGTCAAGTTTGTGCTTTTATTGCTCGCGACCTAAGGCGATTATATGGCTCAAATTTGGTGATTCTGATCACTGTTTAGGGTAGAATAGCCTACTTGTGCAACAAAAACTCAATGCACTGCAGATTTTTTGCAATTTGCTTCCAAAGTTGGTAAAAAATCGTATTTTGGCAATTTTTGACCATACGTTATCAGCTTGTATCTGCTGAAAGTTTGACTTTCTGAAGCTAATTCCTTCATCGTTTGTAGCCTGATAGTTCTTCCGAAAGGTGTGCAAGTGGTATCTTGATAGCTCAAATAATTGCTGAATTATGACAGTTAAAATTCCAGTCAAAATTTGTTTGTATCAATTTTGTCTAAATTTCAATGGGCAATATCTCAAAAGAGTCATTTTGAATTTCAATTTTATTTACATCATTGGAAAGAGCACACTTTTTTTAACCAAAAAACGTTATTCTTATTTTTGAGACGAACCAGTTTCAACGGGATATTGTAGATCAAAAATGTGTACGTCTATCCACGTGAAATCAAAGAAAAAAAGACATAGACCTTAAAAGTTCATGTCAATCTGTTCTGTTATAATTTACAGGAGCTATTGTACTTATGTTCTGATGAACAAACCTATTTTTAGATATTTTTGATCTTTAGTTTTTGTGTGCGCATCCGTAAAAACTCTAGAAATGACAAGAAATAAAGTTTCGTTTTTAACAAAAAGAGTTATCTTTTTATCGCGGATATAAGGGCTTGAGTCTTTTCTAGGAGTTATCTTAAAACTCTTAAATCCGAACAGAATTTCGGATGATATGTCACTTGGCAAGGTTATAGGTCCTTAATATTTCGTGGTCATAAAAAGCATTTTCCCATTTTTCATCATTTTTCTTGATGGGCAAATTGCAATCATAGGCTGAATATGCTAGACACATCCTCGGTAGAATAAACAATGGATTTTCAATTACTATTTATCATATTTTCAATCACTATTGTTATCATTTACCTGGCGGAAATAATTGCAATTATCAACTCTATCGAAAACTTTCGTTATTGTTTTTTAGAATAATGGCTTTGGAGTCTCATTCTATATATTTTTATCACATACACACCATATTAATTGTTTTATTTATTTATTTATCTCATTTATTATTATTTTTATTTTTAATTTTTTGAAAAGGAAACAATGCTTTTTATGACCTTAAAATATTAATGAAACCTTGCAAAGTAACAAATAATCCGAAATTCTGTTCTAAGAGTTTTAAGATAACTCCTAGAAAAGAATCAAGCTCTTATAGCAGCGATAAAAAATTTTTTTTATTTAAAACGAAACTTTATTTTTGCCATTTCTTGAGTTTTTACGGATGCGCACACAAAAACTAAAGTTCAAAAACATCTAAAAAAGGTTTTTTTCATCAGAACATAAGTACAATAGCTCCTTTAAATTTTATTAGAGCAAATTGGCAGGAACTTTTAAGGTCTATGCCTTTTTTCTTTGATTTCACGTGGAATAACTTACACATTTTTGATCTGCAATATCCCCTTGAAACTGGTTTGTCTCAAAAATAAAACCAACGTTTTTTAGTTAAGGAAAGTGTGTTCTTTCCAATACTGTAAAGTAAATTGAAATTCAAGATGACCCTTTTGATATATTGCCCTTTGAAATTGAGACAAAATTGAGAAAGAAAATTTTGACTGGAATTTCTACTCGCATAATTCAGCAATTATTTGAGCTATCAAGATGCCACTTGCACACCTTTTGGACGAACTATCAGGCTACAAATAGGGAAAGAATTAGCTTCAGAAAGTAATTCTTTCAGCGGATACAAGCTGATAACGTATGGTCAAATTTTGCCAAAATACGATTTTTTACTAACTTTGGCAGCAAATTGCAAAAAATCTACAGTGCTTTGAGCTTTTATAACACAAGTAGGCTATTCTACCCTAAACAGTGATCAGAATCACCAAGTTTGAGCCCGATAATCGTCTTAGGTCGCGAGCAATAAAAGCACAAACTTGACGATTTGGACATTTTTTTCAAGACACGAAAAAAAGGCCTTTACAAAATAATTTATATTGGCTGAACTATAGCGCTTATGTAGCTATAACTTGGTATGGCTTCATGCAAGTCTTATATGTACTACCAAAAAAATTTTCATCAAAATCGGAGGTGTCGATTGGGGATTTCTCGAAATTTGGGACACTTGACATGGAATGACCCAGTAATAAACTGTAAAATTGCTAGTTTTACAGTAATAAACTATAGAATAGCTAGTTTTACAGTTTATTACTGTGCTTTTAAAGTCTATTACTGAGCCAATATTTAGAAAAGTGCCAATTTGAAGTTGGAGTTTTCTGATAAAAAAATGTTTTTGCAGAAAAAAATTAATATTGGATTCTAAGTCTAAATTGGGTCTAAATGCAAGAAAATAAAAGGGGGGAGGTCAAGGAAGTTATTTACCACCTCCTTAGATTACTCACTTTTAAGCCGTTACAGATCTGATGAGTGTTACAGATCTGATGTTAATATGAGTTACATATTTGAGTTTATGCTTTCAGTCTTCGTTAACATCTCTAAAAATGATATCATTTCCTTGCATTTTTAACATAGAATTAAGATAATTATATTAAAATATATATATTAGCTAAAAAATCAAATTTCATTATAAAAAAGCATTTCTTGGAAATAAAAATGAGCGATAAGATTTTTAGACAAAATAAATTATAAGATTAGGAAATCCAAGCTCATAAAACATTTGTTTTGTTTTGAAACAACACACAACTTCAACTTTTTCAATACACAACTCTGCTGCTTGCTTTTCTTTAATTAGTTGCAGGAAATTTAATTTCTTGATCAGAAATTCAAATTTAGCATGCTAGTTATTATCTAGTTATTTAGCGAAGTTATGAAAAATTGAAGCACCAAAAAAAAATAAATAAATAAAATAATAATAATTAATTAACTTAATTTCTGCAGTGTCAATTTTTCTTATTTTACTAATTTCTATTGTCAGGTCATACAAACCACAAATGAAGCAATTGTACTAAAACTAATTGCTTTTCATTTTTTAAGAACAAAAATATTTAATATACATGGCTAAAACCTACGATTTTTGCTTTTTAATAATTCTGAAACGTGTGAGTTAGTTCGGTAACATATTCGCTGTTTTTCAATGTTACCGCTCTGACTGTTACCGATCTGACAAACTGACAAAGTTCTTTTTTTATTTCCGAGTCGATCGCGCTAAACCAAAATCAAACACGTGGTTTTTTCACTTGTAATAAAGGACTATACTTATATATAAAATAATTTTTAAAATAATAAAAACTGCGCATTTTAGCGCGTGTTACCGATCTGATGACTTAAATGACACACATTTCATAAAATCACTTTAAAAATCTTATCTACACTTTCAGATGCAGAAATGCAAATTTTAAATTACGATGCAATAAAACATCCCACCAGGTACTCAGTATCACGTGGTATAAGTGCAGGAAATGATTTTGGGAGCCTAAACATAGATCGGAAGTTATTGTTACCGCTCTGACGGCGGAACTAGGGACACGCTTATTTCGCATCGGCTAGAAAATCAGGAATCGATTAAAACAAAAATGAAGTAAAATATTAACAAAGGGGTAAAAATAGAATCGTTTTTTGTGCAAGTGCGTTTTTTTTTGGAAGTTAGAAAGTGCGCATGACCTGTTTGCATGCTAAGCTTTGCTACTTGGGACACGTTACCGATCTGATTTTTGATGTATAAACACAATATTTTCTGAAGAAAAAGATTTTTTTTCTGATGTTATTAGATGAAATGAAAGCAAAACTTATCTTCTTTCTGGGGAAAATTATTTTTTTAACTAGTTATTGAAATACTAGTGAAAATTCACTTGGGACTCAAATTGGCACTTTTCTAAATATTAACTCTACTGTGCTTTTAAAGTTTTAAACTCGAATCTCGACTACTTAGTATTGTACTGTTTAATTTTTAAGTTTAATTTTTGCAGTGTAAATTTAAAATTAAGAGTTGTATTAATTTGAGCTATATAAAATGAAGAAGGGTTGGTTAGAGGGGGGGGAGTCACTGGAGTAAGTGAGTCACCCTTAAAACTGAGATATGCGTATGTCTTTTATGCTTTTTATACTGATCATGTTACATTTCGTTACAGTGATTGCTTTTGCATACATTTGGGCTTCGTAGAACTTTTTTTTTTTTTTGATCATAGAACTTAAGTAAAAACAATTCCTAAGAAAATATTTTTAACGAGTTCAAGCAACAGTTTTCAAAGAAATGTTTCAATGGTACGCCTTCTGACACCAAAGTTTTAATTTTAAATATTAACAAGTGTGCTTTCAGAAAAATTATTCCAAACATTTCTTGTGTTTCATGAGAACTTTTTGCATTGAAGTAGAACTTGATTTTAGTATAAAAATATTCTATCAATTAAACCTAGTTTTTAATAAATTACTATATAATGAGCATCTTAAGTCGAAGATCATTTCAGCATCAAGCGTTTATGATCATGTCATCAATTATCGTATACTTCTGCATTGCTTTCAACGAAAACGATTCAAAAGTCATAAAATTAGTAACGACAGAACCATGACTGGTGGTCTGCATCTTGGGGCGAAAAATTTCCTTATGTCTGCTATGAAGAAACATCGATTTCTGTTTCTTAGTTGTGTTTTTTGACTGTGGTTTGACACATTATCTCTGAAGTTTATGGTAAAAATAGATAAATGATATTTAGCTTTGAAAAAAAAATTGATTTTTTTAATTGTATTTTTTCAATTAGAGAAAAACTATTATACTTCACTGCAACGTTTCTTAACAACAACATCGTGACGTAAGTGTGACGTTTGCGTGACGTTAGCCTATGAAAAACGATCCAGAAAAAACGTCACAGCCTACTTGGCGAATTAGAGGACATCGCTGACTGCTTGTGAGCTCTTTTTGGCTCCGCCCGTAGTGACGTTCAGTGTCAAGTTAAGTTGTTTTCTAGTATAGAAATACATTCCTTGCTAACTTTGAATTATTCATTTAAAAACACACAGCAGGTAAAGTCTGGCTTTGACGAGATAGCACTTGACTCCTCCTTTTTTTCGAAATGTCCATTTTAATGAAGGGGTGATACGCAGATGGAAATAGAAGAATCCAATTTAAGAAATTATCTAAAGAGATAAAACATTCTAATTTTGCACGGTCAAGGCAGATGTCTCATTGGACAGCTCATAGTCTGTATAAGTGGGTGGGTCTTTGTTTCACCTCTCCCTGTACCATTGGTCAAGGACTGCAACGAATCCAATAATTAATTTTAATTGAAAATTAGCAAAATTAGGGTTGCAGTAAAGAATGTAGTTCTTGTCATTTTTACTTTTTCGCCAACTAAATTCAAATATTGCTCCAAATTACATTCCAATAATAAATATTCAAATTACAAAAAAAAAATTGGAGCATTTTTTTTTTTTTTTTGAAATTCAACTGATTCTAAAATTTTTAGGTTTTAGTCATCGAAATTTCGTACATTCTTGTTCATAATGATAATAAAAACAATAAACATCAACAAATTCCAACCAGCAAATGATAAAGAAAGAGGCAAATTAGTTCACTAAAACCATTTACTGCGATTTATATTGAAATAAATTAATAATGTGTGCAAAATCGGTGCAAAAAAAAACGAGCTAAAATCGCAAATCGCGATGTAGTTCTGAATTTTTAATATGTTGTTTGGGTCCCTTAGAGTAGTGTAAATCTAAGTTTGCACCTTTCTAAAACCTGTGCTCGCTGCGAAACTCGCGAAAAATTGCGAAATTTTCGGACATTTTTCAGTTTTTCCTTAATAACTCCTAAACTATGCAACTTTTGATGATACATGTGAATACCCATTTTAAATAACACTGAATTTGCAGCAATTTAAGCTCAAGCAGCTAATAAAGACCCACAAAAGACAAAAAAAAAAACATTGAGCTAAATTAACCTGCAAGGTTTTTTTTTAATTATGAAAATTATATTTTAATACAGTGTTACCTTTTTAAACAACTTTATGCATTTTTCTGTTGTCCAGTGCTCTCCTATTTTTATTAGAAAACAATTTTTGTCATTTCTAAAAAAAAATTTCAATTTCCAAATATTTGATTTTTTACTATTGTAAATGATATATTGAACCCACAGACTTCTTTTTAGGCCAAAATGAAAGCTGATTAGATGTACTGTAATTAAATGTCTATTTTTAGTCTTGTAGAATAAGTATTTATGCGATATTTGGTTCAAAATATGATTGTAGCATATGTTTTTCATTTTTCGCAAAAAATGACAAATTGTTAAAGTACGACATCTCCTAAACTATTCGTCTAACAGAACGCACTTGAGCTTAAATTGTTGCACATTTAGTGTTCTTCAAAATGGGTATGCATACGTATCATCAAAAGTTGCATAGTTCAGCAGTGATAGGGCAAAATCTGAAAAAAGTCAGGATAAGACCACAGCCAACAAGATCCATTATAAAAATAGCGAACAAATGAGTGAAAATGACCTGAAAAGTTTTTTTTAATTTTAAAATAATATTTTAATATAGTGTTACCCTTTTAATACCATTTTATGCAATTTTTTTTGTCCACTGCCTTCCGATTCTTATTAGGAAACGATTTTGTTCATTTCTCAAAATTTTAAATATTTATTTTTCGCGATTGTAAATGAAATATTGAACCAACAGACTGCTGTTTGGGCTTGAATGAAAACTGATTAAATGTACTGTTATTACATGTCCATTTTTGTCTTGTAGAATAGGAATTTATGTCGATATTTGGTCCAAAATATGATCAAAGCATAATGTTTTCCCTTTTCGCAAAAAAAAAACCATTTTTCAAAGTACGATGTCTCCTAAACTATTGGTCCTATAGGGCGTGACTTGAACTTACAGTTCTGCAAATTTAGTATTCTTTAAAATGGGTACTCACATGTATAATCAAAAGTTGCATAGTTTAGGAGTTATTAAGGAAAAACTGAAAAATGTCAGAAAATTTCGCAGCGAGCACAGGTTTTAGAAAGGTGCAAACTTAAAATTACACTACTCTAAGGGACCCAAACAACATATTAAAAATTCAGAACTACATCGCTATTTGTGATTTTAATGTCTAATTTGACTGGACTATGTTGTTTCATTTTTGACCTCAAATGGTTAAAGAATTATTCCCTCCTCCACAAATACAACTTGTCAGATTGCCAAATGGCGCTAAATTCATTAATATGGTATGCGTCATTTTCTTTACCTATTTTAAAGAATGGACTTTATTTCTCATTTGATTGACAGGTGCCTTCTCATCACGGTTTTATTATAATTATATTAAGAGCAAGAATCTGAGAGAGTGTCACGCCTGTGATTCATGACGTCTCAGATTTTTTCCAAAAAATTACCAAATGTTTATTATCTTATTGAAAGACCAAATCCAGAATGTTTTGTTCTAAAGTTGAGTTGTTTAGTTTTTATGGATCCCTAAAGGTGAAGGTGCGGCATCAAAAATTAAGCGGATTTTCAAGACATGGAAGTTGCTGTGAGCCAAAACTCTTACCAGGAACTGTTGAACTCCAATTTTCTTTTTGTATATGGAATATAGAAGGTTGAAACTTTACAAAATGAATGTTAAATTTGTGGTAAGTTGTTGCCGTAAGGTCAGTGAAGGCCCTCAAAACAAGGCATTTTTGACGTTTTTTAGCATTTTTGTTGTCCAAAAACAGCTTGTACATTTCTGTTGCCACGGCAAAAGTAGTGTCGTTTGAAAGACCAGTGTAAACACTTTTGACATTCATTTTGCAAAGTTTCAACCTTCTATATTCCATATACAAAAAGAAAATTGGAGTTCAACAGTTCCTGGTAAGAGTTTTGGCTCACAGCAACTTCCATGTCTTGAAAATCCGCTTAATTTTTGATGCCGCACCTTCACCTTTAGGGATCCATAAAAACTAAACAGCTCAACTTTAGAACAAACATTCTGGTTTTAGTCTTTCAATAAGATAATAAACATTTGGGTAATTTTCGGAAAAAATCTGAGCTGTCATGAATCACCTCATAATGCTAGGCGTGACAGTTTCTCAGATTCTTGCTCTTAAAAGTTTAATCGAAAAAAAAAGCTAGAAAATAAAATTAAGAGCGCATTAAAGAGAGCTGAAGAAATGTAAAACTAACTTCTAAATAGCGATTGTTTACGTTTACCTGTGTGATCGGAAACAGCCAAACGAATTCGAAAGCACTGCAAGAATATATAGTTATTTGCAATGCGATGCAGGATTTAAATGCCAGTGAGATAACTTAGTAAGAATATCTACAAAAAAGAACTGGTACAGCAGATATGTGACCGAATTGTGCCTTTAATGACAGAAACACAAAACTTGGCACACGTGTAATACACATCAAACGATTTAATTTTAGATACGCGGCCATCTGAGATTTCGTCTATTGGAGTAATGGCAGCCGTCAAACTGCTAAATTTTTGTACTTTTTTCGAATTTTCCCCATTTTGATCATGCAAGAGCACGTTTTTGCCAAATATCATACTACACATATTTAAACTACATTAAATTTGCTGAAAGTTGATACCAAAATGGTCTTGTTAGCTACAATAGTTTCTGAGATACAGCTTCTCCAAATTTGGACATTTTTAGTTGATTTCTTTGTTTTATCATATATGCAAATGTCTTTATATCTTCAATAACCTGTATTGTATAAGTAGTGAAGTAAACATTTATTGAATTTAACATTTTGAAGAGGGTGGGAGAAAGAGTAAACGTTTAGAGGAAGGGGGAGGCCTCTGTTCACAACCAGAGAACTGATATCCAAAAGAGAGAGGATATTGAAATCCAAAGCTTCCTCTGAATATCTTTAGAGTTCCTTCAAACCTTTTTAAATCACGTTAAATGGCAACTGTTAATACTATACATAGTTATTGTTGTTTCATGCATAAAGAGTATGCTCCTCGTAATTATATATATAATAGTTTAATTACAATACAGTTGAACCTCGTCAATTCCGACAAGCTTAAAATGAATTACTTCTAAGACGAACTACCAATCCCGATCCTATTTTAACTACACGTTATTTATTGTTTTTTTGGATAAAATTAAATACGCTTAAGACGAATTAATTTTAAAGGTCCATCTATGTTCGTTTTAACGAGCTTCTACTGCAAATTTATTTAAATACTTAGGAAATTAATGTGAAACATTTAAAGAAAAACGACATTTGTTCTCTAGAGTATCTTTGACTACTAGATACGTAATGTGTTGCATATAATTGATTAACCTGGGGATCGAACTGGGGTCTCTAACCTACTACTAATGAGCCACATGCGGTCAGCGGGAAGTTTACAAACTGAAAAACAAAAACAAAAGAGAAAACTTTTTTTTTAAATATATTTTTGTCTTGAGCGTTTTTATAGTAAAAAACTAAGCTTACAACTTCTCCCCTTCTCAAAAAAGAAAACAGAAACAAAAGTTAAGTTTATTTTATCGTGATATCACTGGTTACAAAGATTGTCACATGTTCAAAAAGCAGTACACTGCAGAGCAGCCATCTCACATTAACACTTATAATAGCAGCCTTCTTGCCTTCCTTATGAAATTATTCAGTGTTTGCTGTCAAAATCTTCTAGGCTTAAACTAATAAAGTTAAATAACGACAGTAAAAAGTACATGCGAGACTATTTAATTAGAATTGAATTTGTACTTTTTGTTTAACCAATGACCAAGTCCAACAACTGGTCCTAGTTGTTAGACAACAACTAACTGTCACAATTACAAACTAGTTCAACAACAGACTAGTTCTAGTCCAACAACAGACTGTCACAATTACATAATTAGAATTTGAAAGCCATTTTCTTTCAAAAAAATTTCTTTTCTTCGTTATATATTCTACAACAAACCATAGGTTTTGGTTCATAAAATCACAACCGTATATGCTCTAACATAAAAAGTTGAAAAATTTAAACTCAATGGCCCTGCAAAGTTTCAAAAATTATTTTTCGAAAATATCCTTTTTCTAAAATTTTTCTTTTTTTGGAAAATAACTTAGAAAGAAGAAACTGCTCAGATTTTTATTATTCACACAACTTTTAAAGATTAAAATAATTTCATCTAGATTAAAATGCATTTAAAATAACAATTTAAAGATGAATGAAATGTTTACACAATCTGTAAAAAGAATTAACTGAGCTATTTCCATTGGTTTCTCTCATTTATTCTCATTTAAGGAATAATACGGCTTCTTTCAAATTGGTGTAGTATTTTTATTCTTCAGAAAGAAATAAAAAGTGCCTACTCTTGTTCCAGTTTTTTAAGAAACATTTTGTTTTCTTATCTTTTCGTCTAGGATTACAATAGAGAAGTTCATGAGCACGGTGTGCCGCAAGAACATTCAGCAAACAATTCAAAAAGCTGCATTTAGTTCTCAAGCGTACTTTATTTTAAAAGAATTATTTCCAACTTATTCCATAGAGTAAAGCTAGCTTTTTTATTTTCTTTTACTGTGTCAGAGTCGAATATTAGTTTTCAGCATTACCTCTACTGTTTCTTAAGCATTACGTATACAATTTAGTTATAGTAATTTGTAATACGTTTAGTTTATCATACAAAATATAGATAAATTATGCATTAAAAAATCCTTATTTCACCCTTTAAACTTTTCTCTCTAACTATAAGCTCAGTTGTAGTCCTTTTTTCCTCAACAGCGTGCGTTTCTTGTTTACTGTTACAATAAGCCAAATACCAAAACAGCACCTCTAACCATTGAACTTTATGGTAATTAGTGTTCAAAAGAAATAAAAAATAGTAAATAGAAATTTCGTAAATATGTAACAAACTAAAATAATATGTAAGACAAATAAACCTCTGTAAAATAGAAAGAAGAAATATTTTTTTTCTTGTTCCCAATTTAATTAATTATTAATGCAAACAAGAATTATGTATTTACTTCGGATGGGACAATGTTATTTTTTTCTTATTTAACAACTAAATTTATTGCGAAGAAAAACGTTAACGTGAGTAAAGAAAACACGCAAAGCCATCAGGTGATTACGCAGCCAACTAATGACAGTGATTATTATCGGTTCATGAGATAAACAAAGAGAAGGATTCAAGCGATCAAGTAACATGTACAGTTTTCCCATAAAGAAAATTTAATTTCATTCGTCTTGTGGGTACTGGTGTGGTATAGTTAATTTTTAATATCATTCATCACCTTCAAGTTTACTATCGCTGTTAAATTAACGTTACTTAAAACATGTGCTAAAAGAAAAAATACCGAAAGATCACTGCTTATTCCCAGTTAACGTTCCGGTACTTGTTGGGTTTCCAACAGTATCCTGTAACAAACAAGTACTTTTGGGAACAAATTTCAAATTTTGCACTGTAGGGAAAAACTTTTTAACTATAAGTGTGAAAATTTACTAAGTGTTTCGCCTTAGCTCACTTTCTCCATTAACTTCAGCAAGCCCCTTGCGGATAATACAAAATAATTAAATAAAACCAAACTCCAAGTTATGATATTTGATTCATCATAAAGAGGTTATTCGTATTCCCCACTTTGTTTCTCACGAATTCACGAACCTTTGCTTCAGGTGTCCTTAAAAATTAAACTCTGTTCTTACACAATATCAGCAAATTTAAATTGAATTGCAGCTCTGAGATTGCTAAATTTATCCAACAGTTAGGAACTGTCATAAAAACACTGCTTTATTCTTTTGCCTATGAAATAAAAATTTATTATGCTATCTATCACTTACACTACGTATTATTTACACTCTGTTTACGTTGATGATATAATAAATGTAAATTAAAAAGCTTCATTTGGTGACCGCAATCACGTGTTTGTCTTGTACAATAGAAAAACAGAGCCAAGCACACTAAAAATGAATGCTGTATTCACAGCATAATACAGCTAATTTTATAATAATTAACTGTAAGAATATGCTAATTTTACAGTAATAAACTGTCGAGTGGCTCATTTTACAGAAAAAAACTGTAAAAGTGCTAATTATAGTTTATTACTGTGCATTTGAGTTTTAAATCATTAATGCCTAGCGTCCCTTTTTAGGGACGGTCCGGAAAAGGGTCTGTATTTCCTCAAACTGATCATTTCAACCAAATAATAGTGTTCAATTAGTACTTTGGTATTGTTTCAATTCGTTATTAACCGATTGCAGCACATAACCATTGTAGAGTGTGTTCTGTAGCAGTTTTAATATGATCTTTATCAAAAATGACATCGCCCACAATCTCAAGAAAAAAAAGCTAAGTTTTCAAAGTTATTCCCAGCTTCCCAGTTTATGTTCATTGCTGATTTTATTTCTTCTTATAAAATGTCTTTTTAAATATTATATCGTAGGCAGAAAAAAATTAGTAAAAAAAGTATGTACCCTCTGGGGTCTATCGTAACTTTTAAGGGACGATTTTTCTTTCCTTAATAAAAAAAATATTTTTCTCATTATTTTTCCTGTCCATTAAACACTGTTTGTAACCAGTATACAAAATATCTTTGGAAAACAAAATGTCAGACATTTTAGTTTTAAACTGGAACCTCTGCTGCCAGTATTATACTGCTGTTTTTACACTAGACAAATTAATTTTACGGCAATAAACTGTTAAAATTGCTAAATTTAGAGTGAGAAAATAAAGTTGCTAGTTTTATAGTTGAGTACTGTGCATTTTACAGTTTTAAGTTGGAATCTCGGCGGCCAGTCAGTATAATACTGTAGAGACAACAGTTCATTTTTTGCAGTGCAGAAGGCGATTTTACTTTTTATATTTAAGAACAAAATCCCAAAAGCGGGTAGTGAATTTTCTTACATCTCGTTTCTTGTCTTTTGGTTTATCATTTCGATGAAAAGAGAAAACATATTTGTTCGTCTCAACGTAGCACTGTTCATTATGGACTGATCAAACAGATTAAAGGAAAGATTTTTTTCACCAATGCAACAAATTTCATTATACACTAGCTGCACGGGCTGTAATGTAGTGAAGTTTGAGAAAACTTCACTACATTACAGCAGAATGCAGTTTGAGAAAACTACTCGCCGCCAAGGGTAAAGTAGTCGCCTTTAAAGTAGCGAGGAAAGTTTCAACAAACTACTCGCCACCAAGGCGGCTCGCCTTTAAAGTAATGAGGAACATTTTAACAGTTTACTCGCCGTCAAGGCGGCTCGTCTTTACAGTAGCGAGGAAAGTTTCAACAAACTACTCCCCGCTAAAGCGGCTAGCTAAAAAGCTTTCCTGCATCAAAAAATCAATCGAATTATTTGCACATGCTTCCTCAAAAATAAAGACGATGTCAAGTAGCGCATATTTAACACTCTCCCTAAATAACAAATAAAATTCCTTACCAAAAACAATTATTTCCAAACCGCTTTCTTCCTGTAAAATTAATTGCAAAATTCTAAACGAAAAATTTCTTTTAATATTTGGATCGCAGCCAAAAAAAATCCCTTCTAAAAACAGCAATTGCAATTTTATTTAAAAACACATTTTCAAAATGGTACCAGAGAAAAAATATAAGTCATTAATATTTAGAATAAAAACAATGGTTAGAACTTTGTTATAACACGCATGGAAACAAATAACACTCTTTCATTTTAAAAAGTTCAATTTAATTAACGTTTTTATTTTAAACCGCAACGGAAAGAAATAAATGTCTTGGAATTTTAAATAGTTCAAGAATTTAATCAACGTTTTAATTCAAAATGGCAACGGTAAGAAATAAATGTCTTGGAATTTTAAATAGTTCAATAATTTAATTAACGTTTATTAAAAATGGCAACGGAAAGAAATAAATGCTTGGAATTTTAAATAGTTCAATAAAGGTCATTCCACGTCAGTTCACCCGGTCATGTAACCCATGTCCTCGGATTTTGATAAAATTTGGTGCATTTAATATTTTTATGATGGTAAGTAACCATATGAATTCTTTTGCCCATATGTGATCTGGTTTTTGTTTTACAGGCCGTCAAACTTTTCAAAAAATTGCATTTTCTGTCAACCGCTAAGCCTAATCTGCATGTATATGTATCTCTTCAGTAAATTGTGACGGGTGCAGAAATCTTTCAATATTTCCAAAAATTCTCAGATATGTTGCTGAAAGTATGAGGATTTAATAAAAAAATACTTGAAATTTATATAATATAATTTTGTTTGAATAAAATTTGAATAAACTACGACAAGCATTTTTTTTCTTGTGCAAAACATGAGTTTACTTAAGTGGCATTTCACGAAAAGGCGGAGGTCCTATTCAATAATGGAAGCATTCGAAATGAGCCTGAAGGTGTGTTCTATCATTGCAAAGAATAAAATTAGTGGTTTTTTTCGTTTTCTCGTTGCTGTTGCACAATATACACATTTCAGTATCAAAATTTTTGAAAAAAAGTTCTAGTCATTTTCCTAACCTAAATTTCACTGAAAAGCAAACATACCTTTATTTTTAAGTGTATTTACAGCCCTATTATGCTACTTAAAAATCATCTTAATCCCTTATTAAGCAGAAAGAAAAGTGAGAAATAATTTATGACTCCCAAATTCAGTTGTTAAGTTCAGCAAAATATCAGATGTAGAAAAAAGATGTGCAAAACATGAATTCACTTTAGTAGCTTTTTATGAAGAGGCGGAGGTCATATTCAATAATAGAAGCATTCGAAATAAACCTAAAGGTGTGTTCTATCATTGCAAAGAATAAAATTAGTGGCTTTTTTTCGTTTTCTTGTTGCTATTGCACAATATACACATTTCAGTACCAACATTTTTGAAAAAAGTTCTAGTCATTTTCCTAACTTAATTTTCAATATTTTTTGCGTAAAAGAAGCATTGTTCATGCTTTTGTAGCATAAAAACGTATTATATTTAGTTTTAATGAATTATAATTGTATTGAATGTGCGAAGAAGAGATAGGATAGCACAATCTTTAAAGTAAAAATAATAATTAAAAATGTGAGTTTCTGAATATTATCGGATTGTTTGTCTTTGAAGTGTTTGTGTGATCCTGTTTTCAGCAAATTTAAGGAATATACTGTTTGATATTTTAACGCTCAACCTTCCTTGCATTTGCGCATGTATCAGGTCTCTTCTTATTTTATCAAAATATGGGTCATAGTGATAAGAGGGATAAAGAATGTGAGTGGGTTTTCTATTTTGGTTTGTTTGTTTTTCATTGGATTCGCTTATCAGGAAGGCACATCTTTTTTCTACATCTGATATTTTGCTGAACTTAACAACTGAATTTGGGAGTCATAAATTATTTCTCACTTTTCTTTTTGCTTAGTAAGGGATTAAGATGATTTTTAAGTAGCATAATAGGGCTGTAAATACACTTAAAAATAAAGGTATGTTTGCTTTTCAGTGAAATTTAGGTTAGGCAAATGACTAGAACTTTTTTTCAAAAATTTTGATACTGAAATGTGTATATTGTGCAACAGCAACAAGAAAACGAAAAAAACCACTAATTTTATTCTTTGCAATGATAGAACACACCTTCAGGCTCATTTCGAATGCTTCCATTATTGAATAGGACCTCCGCCTTTTCGTGAAATGCCACTTAAGTAAACTCATGTTTTGCACAAGAAAAAAAATGCTTGTCGTAGTTTATTCAAATTTTATTCAAACAAAATTATATTATATAAATTTCAAGTATTTTTTTATTAAATCCTCATACTTTCAGCAACATATCTGAGAATTTTTGGAAATATTGAAAGATTTCTGCACCCGTCACAATTTACTGAAGAGATACGTATACATGCAGATTAGGCTTAGCGGTTGACAGAAAATGCAATTTTTTGAAAAGTTTGACGGCCTGTAAAACAAAAACCAGATCACATATGGGCAAAAGAATTCATATGGTTACTTACCACCATAAAAATATTAAATACACCAAGTTTTATCAAAATCCGAGGACATGGGTTACAAAATCCCGTTTTCCTGGGTGATTTGACATGGATTGACCCATAACTTAATTTCCGTTTTTATTCAAAATGGCAACGGAAAGAAATAAATGTCTCGGAATTTTAAAAAGTGCAAAACATTTAATTAATGTTTTAAATAATATCTCAGCTAATTAACGTCGTAGAATTACACGGTTGGCCTTATTGTCTTCCTTTATTTTTATTTTATTTTTTTTTTTTTTATTTTAACCAGTGATACCTTCCGTACCTGCCATTCCTAGAAAATTTCGAATCTAATGGTACTATGTTTGATTCTCTACTCTCAGCGGTTTTTGGGGAGTTCAAGCTTCAGACGGACAGACAGACAGACAGACGCGCACAGATTTTAATAGTAGTAATTGCTGCTGCAAAAACTGAACTGTTGCTTTTACAGTATAATACTGGCAGCCGAGGCTCCAACTTAACCCATTAAGCGCCAAGTCTCCCTTTTTGGGAACCTTAGGTTAAGATTTTTTTCCTTCGCAAGTACTTGAGATATATTTCTTGAAAGTGTTTGTTATTAACCAACAAAGTGCCTAACTTGATTGGTATTTTTTTCAAAAAAATTGAAACTTAATTTCTATTTTTTAAAAAATAGTTAATTTAGGAGAAAATTCTGATTTTTACTTTATAAGGAAAAAAAATCCTTAAAAATAACTAAATCGACTGCAGGCGTTTAAAAACATTGAAAATAAATCACAAGAGATCTATTTTCAATTCCTAATAAGCAGGGGTTAAGAAAAATAATTTGAAAGGGTTTTATAGCTGTTTATTTACGAAGGTCCCAAAATGGGAGACTTGGCGGGTTCTGACTAGAAGAACAAATCTCAAGAAAGCAGAATTAAAATCTCGCTCACTTTGCATGAATAAACTCACTGCTCGTTTCATTTGCTGTTGAAGGTCACCCCCTTTGTATTTGAACATAGTAAGCTCTCCTTTGTCATGAAGAGGTATTTCCGGGCTCTCTTTTGTTGTTCAAAAGCAGGTGTTTTTCTCAGAAAAGGTGACATTCCACTCATTCCGTACAATGTTCTAGATAAGCAATAGTCAGTCATGCCCAAGGACAATGGATCATTTCCCTAAAGAAGGATTCTCCCCTAATATGATATTTGAATCATTCGAACCGCCCCCTCCCTCCCCCTTAAAAATTCAGTGGCACAGTCTGAGACATCAAGCTTCTTTCCCG
Organism: Uloborus plumipes; assembly: GCA_038373865.1. Lineage (NCBI taxonomy): Eukaryota > Metazoa > Arthropoda > Arachnida > Araneae > Uloboridae > Uloborus > Uloborus plumipes. The sequence goes on along the minus strand of JAXGGA010001371.1, from coordinate 117,572 downwards.
TCCTTCGGGGGCACCCCTAAGAAGAGGGGGTGGGGCCTTCCTCCTAAATTCTTGGTAAGTGACATTCAGGTTCAGTAAGGGAAGTTCAATTTCAAAAATACATTTTTTTAAAATTTCTTAACATCAAAAATGGTGTTAAATTTCTTGACTTTGCAGCAAGCTTTAGACAAGCCAGGGACAACAAATTGTAGCGCAGTACCAGAAAATGAGTGCAGTATCACTTGGTCGCCCCCACTATACTCTGATCAGATAATTGAGAAGGAAAGTCATCATGTCTATTGCTTAGATCATAAATATAATTGGATAAAAAAATCAAGCTGAATTTTTAGGAATTATTGCAGGTTTTGATACGAAATTGGAGAAACTGAAATCGTTACTTATACCTCTACTTTAACAAAAAAAACAGATTTTTTTTTGTCCAAAAAACATTCTGATATTGTAAATTATGAAACATGTTATCCAACATGCTGCGAAGTATACAATAGGTACACAGTAGAAAAAATAAATCCATAAACCTCGCCTATGAGGAAAGTAAAATAAAATTGTGCTGCTCAAAAATTTCTTAGTTTTGTTTTATACTTGTCTAGGGTTACAGTCATTTTCATTTACAGACTACATTTACTTGATTCCCGGCAGGGTTAATTTGAAGTTTTAATTTCTTCATTGTGGTGCATGAAAATATTAAGGCTTCAGGCTAAAAAGTTAAAAATTATTAGGAACAATTTCCGTTTCATGAAAAAAAGTGATGCTTAGAATATGCAAAAACTTACATGGTTTTTACTTCAAAGCTTTTATATTGATTAAATAAGATATCAACTTAATAATAAAAAAAGTGAGGTATTAATAGTTAACTTTGCTAACTGCACAAAACTAGTTTTTATGTTTTCTAACCAGTTTTAGCCAGATTTTATTCGATCATCACTATTGAAGAAAATATAATTATGTTATCCTCATTAAACGCCAAGTCTCCCATTTTGGGACCATACCATATCTCATGACTAAATAAATATTTTTGAAAAATTGAAGTTACATATGGTTGTCGATGCGTATTGAACCTCAAAACATACAAAAATTAAGATATTTTTATTGTGGTTCATATAGCGGCGTTTAATGGGTTAAAACTATAAAACGCACGGTAATAAGCTGTATAATTAGCAATTTTACAGTTTAGCACTGTAAAAGTAGCAATTTTACAGTTTATTGCCGTAAAAATTAGCTGTATTATTACTGTAAAAACAACAGTGTAATACTGGCAGCAGAGGCTTCAGATTAAAACTATAAAATGCGCAGTAATTAACTGCAAAATTTGCAGTTTTGCATTTTTACAGTTTATTACTATAAAATTAGCTGTATTATACTGTAAAAACAGCATTCACTTTTTACAGTGCAAAGGGAAAAAACTGCTCTAAGTTGGACTCTTTGTCTAAGCAGAATTTACCTAAGCGATACATAAATCCTGTAACATTCTGCTAAAAAAACCAAACGTAACATTTTATGAAAACCTCAACAGTTTTCTTTAGCAACAGATAATTAAAACTCTAGGATCATTTTATAGAAAACAAAGACAATATTTTTTTATTTGTTACCACAGCATAATGCATCTAATCAATATCTTTAGAAATAAGCTATTTTTCATAACTCACTAGTAAGTCACCTAAATGGCACCTCATGGGGGAACCATGGCTAACTAACATGCCTAGAACCATAAGCTTTGAAAATAAGACCTGATCATCCTTTCCACCTCGAGGAGATAAAAATTGCGTTTTGGCAATAGATAGATATAGAGCCGCTATATAGACAGGCCGACGCATCAAGATTAAGTTTCACCACTTTGGATCCAATTCCTTAACTTTTACTTTCATATTTTCATTGTTGCGGAGTAGGGTTACCAGAAAAAAGTTTTGGCACATTGCTAAGCTTTGCCAAATCCGCGTGCCGCTAATAATTGCTCACAGTGAAAAATTACCAAAACGCGATTACTGGCCAGAAAAGACAACCTCTCAAACACACAAGCACGCGTTGGATCCAAAGTGGTGAAACTTAATCTTGATGCGCCGGCTCGTATATATAGGGGCCTTAGATAGATATAAAACAAGATGTTAAAATTTAAAGATGTAGTCGACTTGCAAAACTGTTTGGCCATTTCTGCAAGATGAAGATAAGCCTTGAAAATAAGACATAATCATCCTTTCCACCTCGAGGAGATAAAATTTTGAGTTTGGCAACAATGAAAAGTATACAAAAGATTTAAAATTTTGATATGAAGTAGATTGTAAAACCAAGGCTTCACTAGATAGCGTTTTATACAGGCTGTTTCATTTGATCAAAATCCTTGGGATAAAAACGGTGGTCATTGTCCAGCGACATCTATGGAATTTTATCTCAATGAACATTATATACAAATCGGATAATAAAAGACAAAATTAAAAGTTAATTTGTTGGCGACAATTTTACAATTTGGCATTTAATTTTATTTTAGTATATTTTAACGTTATTTAATAGCTTGTTTTATTTTTTGGTTTATTCTGCATTTTAACTGCTTATTTTAATTAGTTAGCGAATTATTTTTTATTTTAATTGATTCTAATTATTAGTTAACTATGAAACGACACTGGCACCGCAGAGCGACAAATGTTGAATCTATTCGCTAAGCGAGCCAATACTACCACCGGGTTGATATATAACTTTTTAAAATTCGGTCCACAGTTCGCCATGATACAGTTGGACGCCGCAATATTGTAGTTTTGTTTATTTTTTTCGTACTTGTATTGCTCTTCAGAACCAAGCGATTATTTATGCTCATTTCGTTGTTACTAAAAGAAATAATATGTTTGGTTGTCAATCGTTTTTCCGTTGAACACCATCGCTTCATTACAGTACATTTCATTCTGGGGCATCAAAATGAAATGTCTCGACGAATAGATTCGCCATTTATCGCTTTGATGCGTCAACGCTTTCAAAATGAACATCTGAGCTTTTGCGTAGCAGTTATGATCGTGTGAGCAAGAATAATGGAACAAAATAGTAAATAGAACAATATTATTTCATTGCTACATTTTTTGTTTATCGTCTGCGAATTTAAGCGTATAATTTATTAATGCAGAGCTTTTAGAATTGAACTATTGCTATTTCGAAGAATGTAAACAGATGAATGAATGTCGTATGACTGAATCATGAGTAGTGACCACCTATACCTGAAAGGGGAATTTATTTCCCCTAAAAACTAATCAGGCCTTCGGCATCAATTCACTCTGTACTCCACTTCAGTTAACTATATCAATATTTTTCAACCTTTAAAGGTAGGATAAACATCACTTTTAACAGCAGAAACAATATGCTAATTAGTGTAAACAAGCATTTGGGTGGTGATTGTTCAGCGCTCTCTAGCGGGCAAAACTTCACCATTGATGTTTTGAGTAATGATACAGCGTTGGCCATTTCTGTAGGAATTTTCCTTTAAAATGCAAATAGTGTCAATAAACCTCTTTTGATATAAGCTCTTCATGTAAGATGTCATCCACATCAATATTTTAAAGATACCGAGTAGATAACCGCCCAAAATTTATAAGAAAAACGTGTTACCCAGATGTAACAGCACCTTAAGGAGCCAAACGGCACCTTCAAGGGTGCCATAGAGAGTCAACTGTCACCTTCAGGGGGTGCGCTGGTGCTACAACGTTTGGTAAATTCCTTCTTTAGGGTCCGGGTTTGCGACTTTTTTCAGACTGTGGGAAAAATTAATAAATGGTTGCCAGAAAACCATAAATCTAAATTGGGCACGGGACATTTCCGCCGCAGCGTAGACCTCTATCCCCTCCCCATAAGACATTACCGCCGCGCCTTTCCCCACCATTTCCTTGCGACAGGATAAATCCGCCGATTGAGCTGGTAAAGTGCAATATTTGGCGAAGTAAAATTGGCGAAGTTTAAATTTATTTATTTATTTATTTATTTTTGCAGCATGGAACGTACTGTCTATTTGCGTTTTGTGCGCCTGGCAGCCACGGACGCTTCCATCTGAAAAAGGGTAATTAGGTTTTGGATGCGCACTACCCGATGCCTTCAGCTTTTGTTCGCTTACTACTTCCTCGTTGCTTTTCCCCCCTATTTCGAGGAAGTCCGAAGAGACTTGGCGCGTGCGCAGATGCGGCGGAGGTCGCACGAAAAAATTTTAGACAGTACAATACTTTTTTAGATGACCCTTTTAATTTTCCTATTAAAAGGGAGTTTTTTTTTTTTAGATTTGCTGCTTGTCGCCAAAAGATGACTTGTCACCAAGAAAGAGAATTTTAAACCAGTCCTGAAAATGGCGCGGCGGATTTGTCCTTTGCAAGGCATGTGTAGGATAGGAGTCGTGGCGGAAATGTCCCATGCGGGGAAGTGAGAGATAAAATTTGCGGCGGATATGTCCTGTTCCGTCTAAATTAGAAACCATAAATCTAATGGTCGCCAGATTTAATAATTTATCGCCGGACCTTTAACTAGGATTCATCCCAACGTTTTACCCTTAAAAGTGCCTTGTGGAACCTGTAGTTTTAACAGTGTAGAGTTTCAATAACGTTGTACTTTACATTAGTGCAGTAGTGCTCAATCTTTACTAATAATACTAGCTGGGAGGGCAGCTAGATTAGCTTCCTGCGGCATGTTGATGCATAACGTTCCCCTTCTCTAACTTTTACCTCATTCTGAAGTTATATTATTTGATATAATTTAATGTTCATTCGATTTCAAGACATACCACGCACGTGGCCCGGCGTTGCACGGGCACTACGTGCCCTGAAATTAGTGAGGAAAATTTCAAGAAACTACTCCCCGCCGAGGCGGCTCGCTAACAGGCGCTTCACGCCTTTACTTTTTTCCTATATAAAAAAATCATTCGAATTATTGAGATGCTTCGCGTCTTCAAGATGGTGAGGAAAGTTTCAGTAAATTCAGCTCGCTCAAAGGAAAAAAGCAGACATAGATACTCAGTTTTTAATATAAGTAGATGGCTTTTCAACAAATGAATGTTTCAAAATATTACAAGTAGCTAGCGATAAAAATACTATGTAAGTGGCCCGCTTATGAGTTTCGTGTTTGATTTAGTTAAGCCTTTATTCAAAATTCTCATTGTCATTGTTATCACCGTTTCATAGCAACCACGTTTCAACAATGGATTTCATATTTATTTATTTATCAGGCTTAATCGCTTTAAATTTGACAACTCATTAATTAATATCTTCGTTAATTACAATCGTATAATTATATAGATCGAAACTAATGAAGCCTGAAAAATTATCTATCTATCGGTACCTGGTTTTAATATAAGTAGATAAAGCTGTAGAGTTTGTTTGTTTGTTTGTTTGTTTGAACGCGCTAATCTCAGGAACTACAGGTTCGATTTGAAAAATTCTTTTTGTGTTGAATAATCCATCTATCCAGAAAGACTTTAGGCTATAGTTTGAAAAGATTCGATAAGTGATTCGTTTTTTATACGAATTCAAGGCAATTTTCACATAAATCGCCGAATACTGGGGTTAAAAATTACTTGCACATATTGTTATATATCGTTGGAAGCAGAAAAATTTTGTCCGTCCTATGCTGTCCGATTCTTTAATTTAAACACATCACGAGTTATTCAATTTTCAAACTAGGCTTTTGCAAGGCTTCACCTGATTTCTTGCAATACTTGGTTCATTAAAACCATCAATTAAAAATAAACTAATTAGTCCACAGTTTTGATTTTTACGCCATTGGATAGAGCGATATTTTTAACCCCAGAATTGATTCGACTTACAGTAGAAGAACCAAGCTTTTCTCTCCACTAGAAAAAAAAGTTACAAGCGTTTGAACTTTGAGTTCGAAAACCTCTTTCCTGATCAAACTATTAACGTTTTATTGCGTTGCTATGGCGACATCTTTTAAATTCATTGTTGGTGTCCTTTTCTTCATTTCGTTTCTTAAAGCATTTGATTTTACGGCGTTTCAACAAGGCAAATAATGCGATCGTCCGTGTTTCACTTGAATTCCTGCCTACTTAATGACTTATTTTTTTTTTTCTGGTACCATTTTGAAAATGTGTTTCAAATTAAATTGTAATTCATGTTTTTACCAGGGATTTTTTTTTGGCTGCGATCTAAATATTAAAACAACTTTTTTGTTTGGAATTTTGCAATTAATGCTACAGGAAGAAAGCGGTTTGGAAATATTTGTTTTTGGTAAGAAATTTTATTTGTTATTTAGGGAGAGTGTTAAATATGAGCTACTTGACATCGTCTTTATTTTTGAGGAAGCATGTGCAAATAATGCGATTGACTTTTTAATGCGGGAAAGTTTTTTAGCGAGCCGCTATAGCGGGGATTAGTTTTTTGAAACCGGTTTCGCTAAAATTTTCCTCCCTCCTTTAAATATGAGCCGCCTTGGCGGCGAGTAATTTGATTTAACTTTCTTTACTACTTTAAAGGCGAGTCACCTTGGCGGCGAGTAGTTTGCTGAAACTTTCCTCGCTACTTTAAAGGCGAGCTGCTTTGGCGGTTATATGTCATTATATACCGCCTTGACGGCGAGTAGTTTATTTAAATTTTCATCTCTACTGGGGCCCATGTAACGCCGGGCCCCACAGCTAGTAATACATATTACTGTTAATACATAACAATGTCTAACGCATTGCGAAAGAAGTGACTAGACGTTTCTATTACAGCAATTTATACTAATATGTTCTTTCACAGAAACTAAGTACAAAAAGAGCAAGTTAATTTTTTATCTCATAATCGTGTCACAATTAAAACTTTTAAATTTGTTGCATTGTAAAATTTCTATATTTACAGGAAATGAATATTAGTCGCGTTAAAGCAATAAATATAATAGTTTAAATACATCGTGTTATCTTTGACAAATCTTGCACTTCCATAGCATCGAACAAAACCTTGCATGTACAAACGGATATAATCCATCAAACGAAATACGCTCATCATGATGAAGTATAAGAAATCCATTTCGGTCTAAACACAGCCCTTATGAACATTTATCAGGATGACCCGCATATGCGTCATTTTTGACAAGAAGGGAAAGAAAACGGAACGAAAAAAAAAAAAAAAAAACACCGAGAAAACCAGAACGCGAAGCCAGTATCCGACCGCCATTAGAATAGATGACGTAATTTCCTGTCTCGAGCTTGGGTCTAATTTATTTACGCAGCTTGGGGGTAAACTAAATTCAGAGCGGGTAACTGTAGCAATAATTCCTTGCTTTTAAAGACTTTGCCTTTTATTTGTGTGTGACAGCATATTATCGTGTTTTGAAGAATACATTTTGCTGCTTGAAATGAAGAGTGGCATATTTGCAAAACACCACTTTTTAGAAGAGCGTTTCAAAGTTTTTGCACAATCGAATAATCCCGAATATATTATTAGCCCCAGCGAAATATTTTGGTGGTAAAATAATTGTTTTTTACTGAACTACTTATACAGGCAAAGAAAAAATGCCTAAAATATTATTATTTAAGAAAAAAATGAAGATATGCCGTTGTTACGTAAGTATTACTCGATGTAGAGCCGCTATATATACAGGCCGACGCATCAAGCTTAAGTTCCAATTACCACTTTGGATCCAATTCATTACTTTTACTTTCATTTTTCATTAGGGTTACCAGAGAAAATTTTCAGACATTGCCAAGCTATGCCAAATTCACGTGCCGCTAATAATTGCTCACACTGAAAATTCACTAAAGCGCGATAATTTGCCAGAAAAGACAACCATTCATCAACCGCCAGAAAAGACATACACGAGCTGGATCCAAAGTGGTGAAACTTAATCTTGATGCGTCGGCTCGTCTATATAGGGGCCTTAACTCGATGTAACACCGGCACATCAGCCGAAATGCCGATTTTATTTTCATAATACATAGTGAAACATAGAAGTAAAATAGTATTAAGGGTACTTATGCCGAATCAACTTACAAAGACATAGATGTTCCTCCTCCAAGCACTTCTTCAGAACTGATGCAATGGCGGATGTGTCATTGTTTATTAGGAGAAGCGCGCCAAAATACCAACTATGCACAACGACACTAGCGATTGCTGCTTGATATTTTGAAACTAGAGATATGCCCATTAGGGTGGAGCGAAAAAAATGAATTTTTGATGTTCATAAACGGGTACCTTTCATTTACTGTGAATGAGGATAAGTAACAATTCTGTGAAATATTTCACTTTTGCGACGTAATCTTTAGTCCGCGCATTTGACCTAAGTTTTGAAATTTTTGATTTTTTTTAGATTTTTCAAATTTTTTAAAAAAATATTACAATTGATAAAACTAGTGACGTGTGGATATTAAATGGAAGAAAAAGGTTTGAAACGTACAAGGAATTTTTTAAAACCATTTTAGATTACGATTTCAGTCTGCCCATTAGGCCCGAAGTTCATCAAATTTCCCAAAATTTCTGATATTTTCAACATTTTTTAACTCAGTATTTCCTCTCATTATTCACTTGAAGTGTCTTCAAACCTGTATTTATTCATTTTGTTATTACTTTAAACTCTGCAACTCTTTGCTAGCTCATGTGGAACTACCCAGGACTCACCACAAGGAGGTGACCGCACTTCTAGTCCTACACGTGAACCCTTCCTTCCAACCAATAAGACCACGTATTTACATTTATTAGGTTCGCCTTCAACAGTTAAATTGCTCCTTTGTGCCGTAAATTGATCAAATATTTCTGTCGAATATCCTCGTTTTTACTTAATTTTGTTTTCCTGTGATTACATACCAATTTTGAATAGGTTGTGGCCTCTTTGACAGCTCTTTCAACTGATTGAGTCTTGAATGGAAATTTAAAAATAGCGCATTCAGAAATCATATTTTAATTCTCAGCTTCCAGTAATCTTTGTAAATATTGTGTTGTTAAATTACGTGTGAAAGGTGGCTTTGTAATTTCCACATCATGACAAGAAATCATTTCGATTTATTCTGACTTTTGATTTATGTATGTAATGTATGAAAATAGATTTTTATCTATTTTTGGAATCTGAAGTGTTCTCACTTATTTGCTTGTTTGTTTTGCAGATTGAGCATTGATAATACGATTTAAAACAAATTTCTTTGTATGCTCTCTCTTATGAACTAACTAGATTATTATCCGGCGTTGCCCGGGTGCTTATTAATACAACATAGCTCTAAAACAATATTTGAATGAATTCTATCCACATGGGAATATAAAAACTTATTTAATGCTAAAATGAAATAGGTGAGCCTTAAATTGATAATTCATTGTTAATCGAAATCTTTGCTGGAAAATACTCCTATTTAAATGTGTTACATTTTATCAATTTGTACGATTAAAGACTTATCTCTATTACTCTATCTATTCAAAATTGAAGAAAATGCCCATTTTGAGACAAAAAAATTTGAATTTTGAACTGTTTGGATTTTTTAAAATTTCAAAACCACGCTTATGTGAATTCTAGTGCATTAAGGAACCTCTGTGCCAAGTTTGTTGAAAATCCGACGAAAACTGTGGATTTGTATAAGGGACAAACATACATAGATCCATTTTTATATGTATATATCGATAACATCATATTTCCAGGGTGTAAAGTATACATTGTTTTGAATGGATGTGAATACAATTTTCTGGTTTTTCCCGGAGAGATAAGCAGAATCTCAATATAATCTTTAGAATCTCAACCAAATTCATAGCTAAATTTGTAACGTCTTGAACTTCATCCTAAAAGAGCAAAGACACTTTTATCGCGAAAGTTATAAACTCTTTTAAAAATTATAGACAAAAGATTATGTTTGCTGTAGTCAACCATCTGGCTTGGGAAAGCTTTCTTGGACTTCTGTTTCATATTTTTTTGGATATTTTTCCAGTCAAAACTAAATTGCTCGTCTCATGAAGTTACTGTTTCTGAATACTTAAATCATTTTTATTGTCAAAATCAATCTGATCAATGACAAATTCTATAGGTTCATATTGAACTGATTTGAAAGTATAACACGTTATTTAGCTTCGTCCAACAGGCCCAAAAAATCACTTTGGTCCACTGGTAGGTCACCTAGCTTTTGCAAAAAAATGCCGCAAATTAAGTTCATTCAAATGTAGTTGGCAAATATCCCATTACAAAAGTATACCAAGTTTTTCTTCCAGTTTCCGTATTACGCCTTTGTATTTTCCTGTCTTTCTGGTGCATCCATTAAAACCAATGTAAACAATTTCCTACTCAAAGAAACAATTTATTGTTCCTGACTTGTCTAAGAAATGTAAATGTGTGCTTTCATTGGTTGGAAGCAAGTGGAGCGCGGGTGGCACCCAAAGTGCGGCCACTTCCTCGTGGTGAGTCCTGGTTAATTTCAATGAGCAAGCAAAGAGTTGAGTAGTTTAAAGAAACAATAAAATGATTAAAAAAATGTTTTGAAGGCACTTTAAGTAAATATTGAGAGGAAATATTAAATTATTAAATTTCTGCTTAATATTGAAAATATCGGAAATTTCGGAAAATTTGATGAACTTTGGGCCTAGTGCGCAGACTGAAATCGCAATCTAAATTGGTTTTAAAAAATTCCTTGTACATTTCAAAACTTTTTCTTCCATTTAATAACCACCCGTCACTAGTTTTATCATTTGAAATATTTTTTAAAAAAATTTGAAAAATCTAAAAAAAATCAAAAATTTCAAAACTTTAGGCCAAATGCGCAGACTAAAGATGACGTCGAAAAAGTGAAATATTTCATAGAATTGTTACTTTTCCTCATTCACAGCAAATGAAAGGTACCCGTTTACGAAAATCAAAAATTCATTTTTTTCGCTCCACCCTAATGCCCATATTACCACAAGGAAGAGTAAAAAATAATGAATTTTTTGATGTAATAAAAAAAATCGATTTTTGCAGATATGCTACTGTTCATTTCAAGCAGCGATATTTGATATGAAATGTGGTTTCTGAAATTAAAAGAATTAAGTCCTCCAACCTTGTTGGCAATAGAAATATGTCCATCTTAAACAAACATAACCAGAAAGTTTGAAGAATTTTTAGAAGTAAAGACAACTTTTTAATTAAATTTAAATACATTTCATTTAATATTTCTATGGTGAGATCTGTTGTGATACATAATAAATGCACGGCATTCCAGAATTGGAGATAAATTATATTATACTATCTTTATACATTCTGAGTATATGTATTTTACAAGCCTTGAAAACTTCTTTCATTGAAATTATTTTGAAGCTCTATTGTATAGTACGTTGTTTTGATCTTAGTTACATAAATAAAATATGCATTCATATTTTTTCTGGTAATATCCGAATATAAAAAGTTTTATTAAAGCAGAAAGAAGTTGCTTCAAATCAATTTGTTACGGGGGGGGGGAGAAAGAAAACTTCCAATACATACCTCAAAATAATGAGCTTTAATTTAGGGTACAAAGCTAGGAGAGTTGCGAAACTGTTACATGTATACTTACGTCACATGCATACACGTGCCTTATACACTAAGAAAAAAAGCGGTTGTTTTTACAGTATAATACTGACAACCGAGGTTCCAGTTTAAAACTGTAAAATGCACAGTAAGAAACTAAAACTAGCCATTTAACAGGTTATTACTGTAAAACTAGCAATTTTACAGTTTATTACTGTAAAATTAGCAATTTTACCATAAAATTAGTTGTATAATACTGTAAAAACAACAGTATAATACTGGCAGTAGAGGTTCCTACTTTAAACTGTAAAATGTACAGTAATAAAATGAAACTAGCAATTTTACAGTTTACTACAGGGCAATTCCATCGTTACAGACGTAACAATCGCAGACTTTGAACACAAATAATTCTGGTTTGGGCTGATGAAAGTCTTCAATTTTTTTTTCTGTAGTGTAACTTGATGATGTTTATGCTACATTAAATTTGCGTGCAGATTGCTTAATTACAAAAAAATACAGAAATTAAAAACTGCCTGTTACAGACGTAATTCACAAAACAGCAAAAACTCGACTATGTCATACAACTTACAATATTCCTCTGAATTAAACGGAAATTTTGAACTTTTTTTTTAATACGTGTTCTAGAGACTTCAAGCTTTCTAAAACCATAAAGATTGTGTGGATTTTGACTGCCGAATTTGTGAAAAAAATTCATAAACTTGTTACGGACGAAACAAAGTGGTGTTACAGACGTAACATCTGTGATTTGAAAGTAGAAAACAGTATTTTAAAGCAGAAATAAACAAAGATTTTTGTGCTAAAACAATACAGTAGCATTAATTAACACATTATTTGAATATTTTAAGTTATACTGTAACAGTTTTAGAAAATTTGGGTAAGTCTGGGGGAGTTGAGAGCATATGCCGATATGTCAGTATGTAACAATAAATTAATCCTATACTATAATACGAGAGATGTTTGTAATGTCGAAAATCGCCCCAGAATAAATAAACTCCGGTAAACTTGGGGGTCTGGGGTTTTTGGCCACGGAGAATCGATTGGCGTCGGTTTTGAAGCGCTACGGTCGAAAAGTTCGGAGTTACAGATAGGATTCATTAAATGTTTGAGAAGATTTCTTACTACGCCATTTTCTTTATGATTTCTCTTATTGTTACCGTTTCATAGCAACCGCGTGCTAACAATGGATTTCATATTTAATCTCATCAGCGTAAATTTATGTTTTTATGGTATATGGCAAATAATTTTTGGCAACATGTTAGAATTGTTATTGGTTTGAAATTTAAAAGAGATCGATCAAAGTAAAGTTAGAATTGGGTATGGGCAGCGGTAGAGCCGCTATATAGACAGGCCGACGCATCAAGCTTAAGTTTGGATCCAACTCATAAACTTTCACTTTCATTTTTTATTGTTGAGGAAATAGGGTTACCAGAGTAAAGTTTCGGGACATTGCCAAGCTTTGTTAAATTTACGTAAAAAGTTACCAAAAAGCGATAACTGGCCAGAAAAGACAATCCTAACACACGCGCTGGATCCAAAGTGGTGATTTTGATGCGTCGGCTCGTCTATATATGGGCCTGATGCCGCGGTAGTCCAATCGGTTAGTCGTCGGACTCGTAACCGGAGGGTCTCGGGTCGATCATTTAGCCGCCGATCAAAGATCCACCGTCTTCATTAATGGTTGCTGGGGGACGTTAAAAATGTTCGTGGTCACAAAATCCTCCAAGTGAAACGAAACCTCTGGGCTGTGCTGGGCCAAGGGTTTACTCGGTCCTTGCGCCTTTTTCAAAAATGAACAGAGAGCTCTTCAGGGCCCAATCCCGGTTAAAAATCGAGTTGTGGTATGTACAGGGGGGGGGGGGGACCTGGAGTGTAAAGTGAAGTGAAAGTCAAAACCAACTAGAACCAAATGCGTGCTGGAGAACAGGGACTCTGCATCCATTCTCATCAACCCCTCCCGCGCCTTCGGCGCCAAATGAAATGAAATTAGGTGTGATTTTACGGTGAGCATGGATTAAATAGGGTTGTGTTTTTAAAAATAAATTACGGCTGTTTTGAATGCGTAATTGCAACCAAAGGCTCAAAAATGCTTTTCAAGTTTATCTAAATAAGTACTTCGCACTTTAGAAAAAAAAACACGAGTTTAGAAACATCTTTTTTTTTTTTTTAACCGAGCGGGCTCGGTTCCCTGATATACGTTAGGGGTAATACGAGGAATGGTTGCCAAGTCGAGAATCGCCCCAGAATTAATTAACTCCGGTAAACTTGGGGGTCTGGGGTTTTTGGCCACGAGAAATCACGAGGTTTGGTTTTTCTAAATAAATTTGTCAAAAATATTGAACTTCAACACACTTTAATCTTTACACTGCTCACTTTGTACCATTTCTTTAATTGTATATTTTTTATTATCAATTACATTTTATTTCCTATGACTTTTCAAACTTTATCTTTGTATAGAATAGTTCCCTTTCCAAACTCTAACTTTGTTTAGAATAGTTGACAATGGTGCACTTTAACCGGTTATCTTTTCACCAATGGTTTTACAAATTTTCTTATGGCATGTATTGTTTTGATAAATCCCAAATGAAAATTTAAATCTTCGAGTTAGCTTCGATACCTGTTTTCCTCGAGCGGAGCTCGGTCACCCGCTGGTGCTTTTTAAATCTTAAGACAATTTTTTCCAAGAAAGATTGACACAAGAAAAGTTTAGAAGGGCCTTCACACAAATGTATTTATTAGTATTCTTAAAATTAATGCATAATGGGGCTGCGACATAAAAAAATCGGGAAAAGTAAATTCCTCCCTGGAATCAGTGATTGGTCTTAGGAGAACTTAAAAATTTGAAAATGTTGGATGATATAGCAGAATACTAGTACCAAACTAAAATTTAACTTTCTTGGTGACAGTTGGTCAATTTTGATATTTTTTTTTTTTTTTTGAATGAAAAAATGTGTCCTTTTTCGTCCGACGTTCTCGAAATTCGAACGGCATTTTCGTATTATGTTCGAAAACAATGCATTTCGCGGGCTTTTGGCAAATTCGCGATGTTAGCCCACCGTTCTTCCAATTTTGGCGTCAACTTTAAAACATTTTCCTGGGGCATATAAATAATTTTAACTTTTTCTGCAATGGAGTTTGCACACTGAAAAAAGGAAAGAGCGTCGTTGACAAATGCTGTTCTAGATCTTACTCTCTGCCAAACCTGGTGCTTGACCATACCCGCAACTCCATCCACAGCTCCCTTTCCATGTGAAGTAGCAAAAAAATGCCAGTTGAGGTATAAATTATAATTAGTTATATCATATGCGTATTTTATTAATCTTAAGAAATAAATTTCAATTACATGCCGACATAATTAAAAATTTCAAAATCAGAATACCAGGAACTTTAGTACTCGTACCATATTATGCTATATACATGTATTGCTCATCCTGTGCTTTTTACCTATTTAATTGGAAATTTACTTTTGCTTCGGACGTAACATAGAGCCATTTGTTATGTCCGAAATGTTACGTCTGTAACAGCATTAATTTAAAAACTAAATCAGTTGCAATATTTTTAACTATGGTGGGCAATTACTCTAAGAATTTGCCAAGAGGACCATTAAGGGTTTTTTTTAATTTTGATTTTTTAGGACGTAATGACAACTTTTGCTTCTTTTTTGTTACAGACGTAACATCAAACTTCTTTTTTTCAAACTTCAATTACACCATTTAGATCAATTCAAAAGAAATTAATGAATGCATATTATTATAGTACCGTCTTAGTAGTTAAAATTGTGCTACAAGTAGTTATTTCTGTTTTTATTTTTCGATGAGAAATATGCATTTGAAAATGTGTTATTTTTTCTGATTTTTTACAAGTTCGTGAATATCGTACTTTCAACTAAGAAAACAAGTATTATTCTAACTCTCACCAAAAAAACAATGCAGGATTCTTAAAATATACATCTTAAGCTTTAAAATGATGTATAACATAGCAACATAACTTCAATATGAATTTTTGACCAATTGGTTTCACTTTTCATGGAATGGCCCTACAGTAAACTATCAATTTTAGTCTACTACTATAAAAATAGCAATTTTACAGTTTCTTACTGTGGAATTAGCTGTATTATACTATAAAAACAACATCTATTTTTTTTCAATGTGTCGTTTTGTCAATGCAATATTTAATTAAATATATTATGTATTTGTACAGCGTTTACAAACTTTCCGGACAGATAGAGTACACTTAGACGATGGGACATCACATGGCAATGCATGGTCAGAAGCATTTTTCTGACACGGTGACGATGGCTCAAAACATCGAAAAGGCAGGCTATGAAGATGTTAAGAAAATAGGTTTGTTATTCCTTGCACAGACAAGAAAACTAAAAAGAAAAGAAAAGCATAAAGAAACTATGATGGTGATCCAAGTAGTAAGTGTTAGAAATTACGACTCTGACTAATGATGCAGGGCTCACATCTCCTGCGGATTGAAGATCTAACTTTGTAAAAATCGGGAGTGTTTCGAATTTCCCTAACGGCTGCCTTAATGCGTACAATAAGGTCTTCGGCATTGTTAAACCAGTAATGAAGTTAAAAATACAAAACAACGTGCCCAAAAGTACAAATAAAATATTAAAAAGAGTTTGAAAACTCAAGCAATGCCCCAGTAATGCCTGACATTTTTTTTTCAAACATATTTTGTATACTGGATACAAATAGTGTTTAATGGACAAGAAAAATAATTAAACAAATATCATGTAGAAAATTATTTTTTTATTATGAAAAGAAAAATCGTTCTTAAAAAGGGAAGCTAGACACCAGAGGATACATACTTTTTTTGCTAATATTTGTTTTCTGCCTACCATGTAATATTTAAAAAGATATTTTATAAGAAGAAATAAAAGCAGCAATTAACATTAACAGGGAAGCTGGGAATAATTTTAAAAACTTAGCTTTTTGTTCTCGAGATTGTAAACAATGTAATTTTTGATAAAGATCATAATAAAATGGCTACAGAACACACTTTACAATGGTTATATGCTGCAATCTGTTAATGATGAATTGAAACAATACCAAAGTAATATAATTAAACACTGTTATTCGGTTGAAATGTTCATTTTTGGAAAATTCAGCCACACTTTTTGGATCGTCCCCAAAAAGGAAGCTAGGCATCAATGGGTTAAAGAGAGCTTTGCACACCAGGGTTCTTGATGAACACCCCTCCCGAAAAACAATCAAGGCAAGTGAGGTTTCGTTTACGAAATAATCATTGTTTTCTTGTAGTCGTGTCCCTTCTTTCTAGGACTTTGTATCGTCACAACCGCTCCAAGAAAGCGTTTCCGGCTATACAGTGACATCTTATTTCCAATCGTCTTTTCTCCTCCATGCCCCACCTTTTAGCATGAAGCCTTAGGTTCCATCGCCCGGGGGTCCGCGGAGCGGGCCCCCGCGCGACAAGGCGCTGGAGGCCGATTTCCAATCGTCTAGGTGTACTCATAAGCTGCTAGTATTGGGGGGGGGGGGGCAAGAGGGCAACTGCCTTCACACTCTTCAGGTGTTGGGGCTTTGCCAATCCGTTTTTCTAGGTAAACATGGACGATCAATCGAAAAAATAATAAAACTGGTCGATTTAAAGCATATAAAGAAAGATGAAGAGTTAAAACGTCTGAGTTTAATAGTTTTTTCAGATATCATTTCATAAAAATTAACCATACGCTGCATAGCGTTACCAATTGGATACATGGACTGTTTTTCCTTATGACCAAGTGTAAGGCAACTCAAGCATAAAAGTCAAGTATTAGGTTATTATAAAGCAAATATAACCATCTATCCTCAAAATTAAATTTCTAAAAAATGTTTTCCAATGTTTTCTTATTACATTGAAAAGTATATATAGTTCTTTCGAAGAACAAAAAATCATGCAGTGTAGGGTTAAAATGGAGCTTTGAATTAGAGTGAGAGGAATTACCGTGACCATCTGCCGCAATTTTTTACGCCGTGTACTGATTTTTTTATAGAAAGTTATTTAATCAATAATGACCTTAAAATTCAGTCTAGCATTTTTTTAAAGTCAGCTTTAGGAAAGCCTACTTAAACCTCATAGCTCCACCGCACCTTCTTTGACCCCCTCCCCTCTTTTTCTTTCAATAGTTGCCTATGGGTGTACTCTATCTCTCCTGAAAGTTTGTAAACGTTATGCTGATCCACCCTAAATATAAAAGCGTAAAAGACAGTCCATCTCTTGCTTAGGTCAATTTTTTAATATTTTTTTTCTTAAAATAATAGAAATTAATTACTAGAAGTTAATAAGAAGTTTGTAAGAATTAGTTTGCAATTCTTACAAACTGGAAGTATTGTCTAACTACAGCCAGACATTTTCAATTCAGTTTATTTATTGAACACACTATCATATAATATTAGCTAGTTGATTTCACAAAGGCGTGTGGTAAAATTAGTAGCAGAATCTTCGAATTATAGCGTTATTACACATGAGATATTCAACCACCATCTAATTAATGTATTTCAATGAGATACAGTTATTAAAATGAATAAGAAAGCTTTTAACACAACTCCATTATACAGAATCAAATTATTTACCTAGTCAAACAGGCATGACATTTGCGAATAAAGCTATTTGTTTATTAAATAAATAATCATTTCATTCAAACATTTTTCGATACTATGTCAATACTAAGTTAATAAAATGCACACATGTTAGAGAAATTGAAAGTTAAATATTGTGATACTAAAAAGCTGCTATCGTTACACTTTCTGATTATTTGCTATTTAAATATTGTAAACAAAACTGTCTCGCATTGAAAGAATTTCGATGAAGTAGTTTCTATTCTTCTTGTTTGATACTTGTTATTTAAATAAGTAAAAATCTGTTGCAGATATCACACTGTTCCTATAAATTTGAAACTATATTTTGATGTATATTTGATTAATTTAGTTTATCATGGTATGTAAAATCTTACAATCTTATTTATTTAAATATGAAAAAAAAAAATTTGGAAAATGGTCATATTTATAGCCTCTGTGGCACCATTTAAAATTGTGGAAAAAACCCAATTTTTTTTTCAGGTCCTAGTTTTTGACCAGCTGTAAAAAAATGAGGGAGTGAGACTTAAGATAAAATAAAGTTGAAAGATAAAAACCTATTGTTATATACAATATGACCCTCGCGAAGCGTTTGTGTTAGACAGCAGTAACTCAAAAATGTTATTTATTTAAACGGTAATTTTCCGAAAAACAGGCACAAAGTAAATTGCTATTTTTTGCTGATTTAAAAGAAAATGAAATCATGCCTTACTTTCATATTTTTATAAAGTACCTACTAAAGAAACAACCAAAAAAAAGCACCTTTAAGCAATAATAGTCTTGGTAAAATAAACATTTCCTTTCCCGGTTTTGATATAAAAAAAGAACTGGTTTAAAATTCTAAAACGAGCTTAGTTTATATATTCTTGGAAATAGGATAAAAATAAGCCAGGTGAAAAAAACACCCATAGCGAGATCGAGAATGTGACCATCGCGTTTCAAACGCAACGCTTTATTCAACCACGCCGAGGCATCTAAAGGCCCGGTTTCCTAGGAGTGAAATTATCGATCTCTGGCGAGGCGACGGACGCCGCCACCTTCTGCGCATGCGCCTGAACCGCAGATTGACGTCGCTTCACGCCACGCTCCAATCAAACTGGTTCTGATACCAGCGTGCGTCGCGCCCGGCGTTGGCGACGATTCTAGGAAACCAGCTCTTTAAGGCCTGGTTTCCTAGAATCGTCGCCGACGCCGGGCGCGACGCACGCTGGAATCAGAACCAGTTTGATTGGAGCGTGGCGTGAAGCGACGTCAATCTGCGGCTCAGGCGCATGCGCAGAAGGCGGCGGCGTCTGTCGCCTCGCCAGAGATCGACGATTTCACTCCTAGGAAACCAGGCCTTTAGTTTTCGGATGCTTATTCGTTGAAATAATGTGCATTAAAACACAAAAAAAGAAACGGTTTCCTCGACACATAAAACAATTGTTAGACAGTGGGTAGATTTTTCGTCAACAGCCGGCACTACAGGGGCGGATCCAGAAATGTTCTAAGGGAGGGGCGATTGGTTTTTGTTTTCTACTTGCCCCCTTTTTTACCATATATCCTGGTTAACACATGTTGATTACAAATGTTTCGGTCTTCAATTTCGAAAAAATTCCAGATCAGAGCCCCGAATCCCAACCACTCCTCATAGTATCATCGATGATCATCTAAAATTGCCATTTTTGAACTTCAAAGTCGAAAAACTGCTGGAGAAGAGTCCCTCAAGGGAGGGGCGATCGCCCCCATTGCCTCTCCCTTGTATCCGCGGCGTCTGTCGCCTCGCCAGAGATCGACGATTTCACTCCTAGGAAACCAGGCCTTTAGTTTTCGGATGCTTATTCGTTGAAATAATGTGCATTAAAACACAAAAAAAAAAGAAACGGTTTCCTCGACACATAAAACAATTGTTAGACAGTGGGTAGATTTTTCGTCAACAGCCGGCACTACAGGGGCGGATCCAGAAATGTTCTAAGGGAGGGGCGATTGGTTTTTGTTTTCTACTTGCCCCCTTTTTTACCATATATCCTGGTTAACACATGTTGATTACAAATGTTTCGGTCTTCAATTTCGAAAAAATTCCAGATCAGAGCCCCGAATCCCAACCACTCCTCATAGTATCATCGATGATCATCTAAAATTGCCATTTTTGAACTTCAAAGTCGAAAAACTGCTGGAGAAGAGTCCCTCAAGGGAGGGGCGATCGCCCCCATTGCCTCTCCCTTGTATCCGCGGCGTCTGTCACCTCGCCAGAGATCGACGATTTCACTCCTAGGAAACCAGGCCTTTAGTTTTCGGATGCTTATTCGTTGAAATAATGTGCATTAAAACACAAAAAAAAAAGAAACGGTTTCCTCGACACATAAAACAATTGTTAGACAGTGGGTAGATTTTTCGTCAATAGCCGGCACTACAGGGGCGGATCCAGAAATGTTCTAAGGGAGGGGCGATTGGTTTTTGTTTTCTACTTGCCCCCTTCTTTTACCACATATCCTGGTTAACACATGTTGATTACAAATGTTTCGGTCTTCAATTTCGAAAAAATTCCAGATCAGAGCCCCGAATCCCAACCACTCCTCATAGTATCATCGATGATCATCTAAAATTGCCATTTTTGAACTTCAAAGTCGAAAAACTGCTGGAGAAGAGTCCCTCAAGGGAGGGGCGATCGCCCCCATTGCCTCTCCCTTGTATCCGCGGCGTCTGTCGCCTCGCCAGAGATCGACGATTTCACTCCTAGGAAACCAGGCCTTTAGTTTTCGGATGCTTATTCGTTGAAATAATGTGCATTAAAACACAAAAAAAAAAGAAACGGTTTCCTCGACACATAAAACAATTGTTAGACAGTGGGTAGATTTTTCGTCAATAGCCGGCACTACAGGGGCGGATCCAGAAATGTTCTAAGGGAGGGGCGATTGGTTTTTGTTTTCTACTTGCCCCCTTCTTTTACCACATATCCTGGTTAACACATGTTGATTACAAATGTTTCGGTCTTCAATTTCGAAAAAATTCCAGATCAGAGCCCCGAATCCCAACCACTCCTCATAGTATCATCGATGATCATCTAAAATTGCCATTTTTGAACTTCAAAGTCGAAAAACTGCTGGAGAAGAGTCCCTCAAGGGAGGGGCGATCGCCCCCATTGCCTCTCCCTTGTATCCGCGGCGTCTGTCGCCTCGCCAGAGATCGACGATTTCACTCCTAGGAAACCAGGCCTTTAGTTTTCGGATGCTTATTCGTTGAAATAATGTGCATTAAAACACAAAAAAAAAAAGAAACGGTTTCCTCGACACATAAAACAATTGTTAGACAGTGGGTAGATTTTTCGTCAATAGCCGGCACTACAGGGGCGGATCCAGAAATGTTCTAAGGGAGGGGCGATTGGTTTTTGTTTTCTACTTGCCCCCTTCTTTTACCACATATCCTGGTTAACACATGTTGATTACAAATGTTTCGGTCTTCAATTTCGAAAAAATTCCAGATCAGAGCCCCGAATCCCAACCACTCCTCATAGTATCATCGATGATCATCTAAAATTGCCATTTTTGAACTTCAAAGTCGAAAAACTGCTGGAGAAGAGTCCCTCAAGGGAGGGGCGATCGCCCCCATTGCCTCTCCCTTGTATCCGCCCCTGCGGCACTATAAGCTTTAAAATGAGAGGTAATTTGATAAAGAAAACAATGTAGAAAAATAATATATTATAAGATTTATTTATTTATTTATGCATATAATAAATTCCTGTGTATATAAAGTTCCAAAAAGGCATGTTAAATCCTCTGCATAGTTAACCCTCGTGGGTCCCTCCCATTTCAGTTACACTCAAGACCCTTGGGGTCATAAATGACCCCAATGCTTCCTTTAATTAATTTATTATGTTCCTTTAATTAATTTATTAATTTATTGAATGTTACATGCATTATTTAAGTTCACACACCTTTTAATAGTAAAAAAATAAAAATAAAATGACACAATCAAAGTAAAATTTAGTTTATGCATTAAAAATTAAAATTTTAGAGCAAAACTTACAATAACTGTAGATTTATTTACAACTGTTACAGACCTGAAAAAACATGATTTTTGCAAGTGAATTTCAAACACTTATGACATTTTTCGATGCATTTTCTGTCCAGTTCTTTTGGACAAAAGTTGCAACGTCCTATTTTTTTCGCATTCTGGGGAAGTGACCCCAAGGGTCTTGTGTGCAAAAAATGCAATTCGGGAAAAATAAAACACAATAATAGCATTATTTTGAATGGAAAACTAGAAGAATAAAAGCCACAAAATGCCATTAAAAACAAATGGTTGATTAACAAAATATATTAAACAAAAATTGCATTGGGGTCACATATGACCCCAAGGAACCCACGAGGGTTAAGAAAGCATCGACCGTATGCGTAGAAAGAAGCGCATGTGTGCCTAAAAGCTATAAAAACTGTTGATTCTTTTAACTTGTTCAGTTCCGTTAATTTTGTGCAGTTACGTTTTCAGTTTACGTCGAATTGCTTTCAGTTGGTTTAAACATAATAATAAAATGAAGTTGTTTTTACTTGAATATATTCTTTACAAACTAAACTACAGTCCACTTAAATTATAAGGAACATCGAACAGAGCATAGTAAAAAATTATTATTATTATTATTATTATTTTTTTGCAATAATTTCCTGGCAGGTGGGAAATCAGTAAAATTGAAAATACGTAAAACATTTCCCTTCCTGGGAATGAAAAAGAAATGTATAATTAAAATGTATCATCCATTTTATCATCATTTGCTCGTTCCTACTCGTATTTCGCCAGAAACATCTTCCAAGCATTTTTTCACTCAAATCTGATGAAACATTGAACAAAAAAAAACTAATTACTTTTCTTCTTCGCACATTTTTGTTTCGAAAAAGCTCTAGCTACATCTTTAAGTGGAACGGTAAAAAAAAAACTACGAATCTTAAGTGCTCCATTTTTAATTATACATAATTTATTTCATTAAAAATATAATTAAATCCAGAGATCTGATTGCATGTGTTAAGGACACGATGTTGTACTTTAAAGGTTTAAAGGAATATCGCTTTTTTTTTCTTTGAGTAAAAACACAAGAGCAGGTTTTGAACTCCACCAATCTCTAGGTATTTTTTAGCACACTTTTTCGGACCCGCTTGTTGCTCTGTGCTTAAAAATATACGATTGAACTCGGCACTGTTGTACGTTTTATAGGACGAACCATAAATCTGTACCTCAGAACCAGACTAACGTAAGTCCATTTTCGTCATTTTTCAGTAGAGGGGAAAAACGATGTATTCGACAATCGTTTTTCCCCTCTACCGAAAAATGACGAAAATGGACTTACGTTAGTCTGGTTCTGAGGTACAGAAATGTGGTAATACAGTCAAACCTGACTATCTCGAATTTCACGGGACAGAAGAAAATTCGAAATACTAAGGTTTCGAGTTACAGAGGTTGCTATAAAATTTACAAAAAAAAAAAGCAATTGGAACAAAGTCAAATATTTCATAACTTGTTTTGCACTGATATTGTTGAATATTTTACTGTACGACATGTTGTGAGTCCACGTTTTACTAATTGTGATGACTATATCGGTAGCAAGTGAATGCATACCTTTAAGTACGAACATAGTCTTTGAATGATTGTGCAAAAGATGATTTTTATCTCCAAGTTATAATCATTGATAAAGGTAGCTGGAGATGAAATTCAAAAATGAGAGTCGTCAAAATTCGAGGTATAGAGGTTTTCGGGAAAAATCATTCGAGATAGACATGAGAAAAAAAGCATTAAATTTATGCTGTAAACGCAGGGAGATTGAAAAATTTCGACATAGAGAGGTTTTCGAAATAAGCAGGTTCGGCTGCATTCGATATATATAAATTTACGCATACGTACTTCTCACGTGCACGCATATACGTAAAGTGCGGAAGATTACTATAAATAGAATTAGGATCCGGAGTAATGAATAGTAGGATATGAAAGAGACAGAACTTCGAAACAAATTGAAACAAACATTAAAAAAATGTATGCCATTCAACGTACAACACATGCCATTACTTGGTTTTCAATACGACTCCGCACAGACGTCCGGGCCGCCACCATAATCAGCGCTTTTCTCCAGACAATCTAGACAACCCGATCTAGCACACTCAATGGGCACGTTGAATGGAATCTCCTACACAACTCTATGCTTCCTTTCCTTGAGTATCATCCCATACCGTGGCTTAACTCAAGGAAATTATACGTACAGCTGTGTGTATGTAGGAGATCATATTAAACGATCTTCACATCACACACTCCAGGGTCCCCCGTACCTACCACAACTCGCGGTTTACCAGGGATAGGGCCCTGAAGAGAGATCTGTTTTTTTTTGAACCAGACCAAAGGCCGAAATAAACAAAATACCTTTAATTTGTTTTATTTCACAAAGATAAGCATTTGAAGGGTAATATTTAACTAAGATCATCGATGTACTTTTCAAAAAACATAAGTACATTTTTCAAGAAATTATTTTCCTTTCTACGCTGGAACCTGGGGGAGTTAAAATCATTGAAAGTAAAAATTTGAAAGAGAATAAATTGAAAATCTGAAAATCCGCAATATTGACAATGAATGACAAAATACTTCCTAAGGTTCATCCGGGGTGTGAGGAAGAAGCTCTTGAACTTTAATTAGCATTTTTCTTAACTTGTGATTAATTGTCTGAACTCTGAACAACCGGTTTCGTACATGTTTACCATTTCGGTTGTCGCTACCCTTTTATTACTACAGTGCGTCGCAAAAGATTAAGCACAACCGAAATCTTTGGATAAAATGAAAAGTATACACCAAAATGCTTTGAAATTTTTACTGTAATTAAACAAACAGCTTACAAATCCATGTTTCGAATTTGGAAACAATTCATAGAAATTAAAATACGATTACATGATAAAATCAAAAATTTTCTGTCGCAAAAGTTTAAGCATAAAAACGGAATATATATATTTTAGAAAGCAAAAAAGTCTTTTAGTAGTCTATGGTGTTACCGTTGCATCTGATGAGTTCGAATATGCGATTTTTCATCGATAGCACGAAATTATGAAACGTTGCGGGAGTTAGTCTGTACCAGGCTTCCTCGATTGCAGATTTAAGCTCTTGAACAGAGCAATACTGCTTCCCATTCTGGTATAATTCACGTGCGAGAATTCCCAGATGTTTTCTATGGGATTTAGATCCAGGCTGAGTGCTGGCCAGTTCATTACACTAATATTTTGAGAAGCAAGCCATTCTTTCGTACTACAGAAATTGTGTACTGAAGAGTTGTCTTGCTGAAAAATCCAATCAGGACCACCTAGAACTTCACCAAATGGTAACAAATGCTTTCTCGGGGTATCTTGATACCTTTCTGAATTTTGTCTACCCTTTAGAAAGCTAGGAGGAGTTTGTCCGTTGAAGCAAAAAGCGCCCCATACCATGACTGAACCACCACCATGTTGCCTACTGAATACGCACTTCGGATCTTTCCTCAAGTCACGCCAGTAGTATGAGAACATATCTGGACCGTTTAAATTCCATTTTTTTTTCATCAGAGAACACAACACTAATCCATTCGTTACTATAATGCATATGATGCTTTGTCCACTGCAGTCTTGCTTGTTTGTGACACTTTTTCAGAAAAGGTTTGCGAGCTAACTTTTGTTTTTTGTTAAATCCTGATTATTTTATTCGTCTGCTTATGGTATCACGTGATAATTTTGTTACTAGTCTTGTTTTTATTTGATTAAGTGACAAATTTTCAGTTAAGGCCAGTTTTTTAATTCTTCTGTCCTCACGAAAGGTAGTTTTTCTCGGTATTCCTGAGCGAAACGCAGGTTTAAATTGATTTCCACGTTTCAGAACATTATAAATACCACGTTTAGATCGATTTAAAATCACTGAAATTTGCATAACAGAGTTACCTTCTGCTTTCAGCTTCCAGAGTTTCACAACTTCTTCAGACGAGAACTGTGGTGACTTCGGCATCTTGATAACACTTTAAGCCATTGCTACACTATATAACTCGTTCGAAAGAACCGATCTTCACGCATCACGTTTCAAGAGACATTTGCATAAAATCTGATCTGTGCATTAACTTTTGTGACAGCCAAAAAATTGTCTTTTGTATTGTCTGATTTTCGTTGCGGTTATATTTTTCAAAACTTCAAACACTTAATTAGGATCATAGTAGCCACTTACAGTATAAATATGAAAGCATTCTGCTGAAAAGATTTCTTTTTATTCAAAAATTTGCCTATAGTGCTTAAACTTTTGCGACGCACTGTAGTGTTTTCTCATCTAAATGCCCATCGCCCCCCCCCCCATCTCCCCTTCACAATTTGCCGCCTCTTTGAGGAGTCAAATCGCCCCTTTGGGGGCGATCACCCCCAGGTTGGGAATCACTGTTCGATCACATTCAGACCAAATTTTAGTACTCATTCAGGCAGCTGGAACACTTTTGTTTTCTAAATAAAGTGCTCCAAACGCGTTCCCAAGGTGTACTGGGAATTAGCCGTATGTGAGAGAATTTATTTCAAAACTGAAATATATGCATGAGTTAAACCGCTCATCAGAAAACAAACAAAAAGATATCAAGTAATGTCAAAGGTAATTAGTAAAGTGAAAGGTTAATGAATCCTGACTTTCATTCTACGAACAAAGCATTACTCTGTCATCAAATATTTCCGCCTAATTAAAGATTCAACAAAAAATGTCATTAAACTATTTCTGTTAAATGAGGCATAACACGTTGATAAAGCTATGTTTCTTACCGTTGAAAAGCTATGCTAATAACCAACGACGTAAATTAAAATCTCATCACTAACAGTTCACTAAAAATATTCCTTGAAGTGATATTTTTCATTAGGGTTGTTTTTTTTTTTACAATGGACTCTTTTCAGTAGGATTAAATGAAGTATGTGCATTTTTGTAGCGAATTCAAATGGGTCATGTTATTATGTTATATGCACTGCCACCTGTGGAGTAAGATGAAAACTGCATGGTTTTTCACGCAAATCTATCAAAGTGTTAAGCTGCAAAAATAACCATACTGGGAATCTTCATAATCACGTATTCTTTTAACTCTGTACATGTGTTGCTAATATGCAACTTTTAATGAAATGTAATCTAAATTAAAAAAGAGCCTTTTTTAACAGAGTTGGCAGGATAAAATAATTATTCCGTTGTTTTATTTTATGGATACTGGGTAGTATGAATAGTAATTAGACGTTTTCTATAAAGCAAACCTCATTTTCAGAACTGTAATAGTACAGT
Organism: Uloborus plumipes; assembly: GCA_038373865.1. Lineage (NCBI taxonomy): Eukaryota > Metazoa > Arthropoda > Arachnida > Araneae > Uloboridae > Uloborus > Uloborus plumipes. Next base: position 90,309 of record JAXGGA010001371.1, on the reverse strand, counting down.
CAACCAAGCAACACTTACAAATCATTATTTTTTAAACATAAAATATATGATAAAATAAAAAGTTGATACTTTATTAAGAAACACAGTGGAATTACATTCAAATGTTATTTAAAAATTGAAAACTAAAGTTTAAAATTCCCTGGATGAAGGCAAAAACCTGCTTAACAATATCACCCTCTTGCAAAACACGTCACAAAAATATAATTTTATGAAACCTGCAATGCTGGTAGCGGAGCATCGAAATTAATTGCAATACAGTTAACGAAGCGAGACCATAACCCGTAACAGAAACTTAAAGGAAAACATCTTTTTCAAACCAACAAAAAATGCCAGCATATAGATATTATGTAAATATAAAAGGTTCTATTCAAACACATAGGCAGGGATTCAAGTGAAACAGCACTGCGATCGCTTCGAATTGCAATCGCTACTGGAAGTGAATTACATTATCATCAACTTAAGTTGACATGACGTCACTACGGGTGGAGCCAATAAGAGCTCACAAGCACTCAGCGATCTCCTCTTATTCGCCAAGTAAGGTGTGACGTTTTATCTAGCTCGCTTTTCATAGGCAAACGTCACGCTGACGTCACGATATTTTTTTATCAAGAAACGTTCTAATGTAATTCATTTCCAGTCTCGATTGTACTTTGCGATTGCCTGTTTCACTTGAATCCCTGCCATAGTTATATTTTAAGGCAGAAAGGGAAAAAAATGAAAGAGCTTTAAGGCCCAGTATCCGTAATATATTTTTAATAATCCAAAAACTTTAAATTATAAAAAATCACCAGAAATATTTTCCTGAAAAGTAAATGTTACACAAACAAAGTAGGTTAAAAAAAGTAAAGGTTGTGTTTTATCTTCAACCTTTTGGACCCGGACTATTCGTATGGAAGTTTTCCTTTCGAGACGGGCCGGTACAACCGTTGAACCGCAGGTCCTTTTTCCTCTGAAAATGGAAGGTGCAACGGCAAACACTTAGGTTTTACGACTTCGCGGTTCGAACACAAAGCCGTAACCCTTCCAAGGTTTTATGAAATCTTGGGAAAATCCCCTACTCCAAAAGGTAGAAGCGAAGATTCCAACCCCGTCCTCAAAGGAAAAAAGACTTGCGGTACAGCATGTGTACCAACCGGTTCTAAATGGTTAACTGTTTTGAGGCAGAAAATACTTTATTCTATTCTTAGAAATGTCCTTGATTTTTATGAGAAAATAAAAATGTCCTTCATTTTAATCAGAAAATGAAAATTTCCATTACTCCAATGGAACCTCCTTTCCAGGTTTCTCCAATGACTAAACACCTTAGTGTTTGAAACAGTATTTCTATTGAACTAATAACAATTTTTAGAATATCCGAAAGATACTAATGGTGCAATTAAAAATAATATAACACCAGGTAAGCAATGCAAAACAAAAATGACGAATTTCGCATTAATAGATGATTTTTGTCTGATCGATGTTGCACTTTGGAACTCATGTTACAAGATTGCTGCTCCTCTTTACCCTAGACATAAATAACCCTAGACTTAAAATAATTCACAAATAGTGTCTAAGGAATAAAAATTACATGCTTGAAAATAGTATAGCTTTGAACTAACTATAATAACACAGGTCTGTGATGAAAAATTTGTTGCATATTTAACTATTGGTTTCAACAGTATTTTTTGTGCAGATTACGGAAAAAATAGTGAAAAAATTCCATCACCCTCAGTTAAGTCACAAATTTCGCCTGAAATGTGCTTATTTTTAGGGTTTTCAGGCTCAATATATACAAATACAAATACAAATGTGGCGACCAGCAGCAGGCTCTGGGCACAACTTGGCTGGTCCTAGTCAAATTAAAGACCCCAATGAAGATCAATGGCCCTCTTAAAGCCATCTACTCCATTGCTCTTTACCGCCTCTTCCGGTAAGCTGTTCCAAGTTCCCACTACCCTGCTAAAATAGTAATTTTTTTGAATTTCAAGATTAGCCTGAGATTTAAACAGCTTAAAACAATGACCCCTTGTCCTGCTTTCCGTGCGAAAATCTAACCCCGTAACATCATTCATTTTAATAAATTTAAACAACTGAATCATGTCCCCTCTGGCTCTCCTTCGCTCAAGACTATACATATTAAGCATTCTAAGTCTGGAATCATAGTCTAAATTAGAAAACCCATTTACTAACCTTGTAGCCCTTCTTTGTACCCTTTCCAATAAATTAATGTCTTTCTTCAGATAAGGAGACCAAAACTGAACAGCATACTCCAAATGAGGTCTTACCAAACTTCTATATAGAGGCAGAAGAACCTTCTTAGATTTGTTTGAAATAGATCTATTAATAAACCCAAGCATCCTATTGGCTTTGTTACTAGCTATGCTGCACTGTTGACTAGACTTGAAATCCTGATTTATTAAGACACCTAGATCCATAACATTATCTGCCCTACTAATGACTGAACCCTGTAAATAATAGCTTGTATGCTTATTTCCATGACCGAAATGCAGCACTTGACATTTCCCAACATTAACTGCCATACCCCACTTGTCTGCCCATTTAGTAATATGATCCAAATCCTGTTGCAGCTGATTTATTTGTTCGTCATTTTCTACAACCCCCATAAGTTTGACATCATCGGCAAAACAATTCATGTTTCCAGAAACATTTTCATGAATGTCATTCATAAAAATAATAAACAAAAGGGGACCTAAAACTGATCCTTGGGGAACCCCACTTAAAACCTCACTCCATTTAGAATAGTTACCCCTAACAACTACTCTTTGTTTCCTTCCTGTCAGCCAATTCCTAACCCAAACTAGAATTTTACCTCCTACCCCTATACCAGCTAATTTACTGAGTAGTGCTACATGCGGTACCTTATCGAAAGCTTTTTGAAAATCTATGTAAACAACATCTACGCATTTTTTGCTATCTAAAGCCAAGGTAACCTTGTCGTAGAAATGTAATAAATTAGTAGCACACGATTTACCTTTTCTGAAACCATACTGCAAACTACTCAACAGCCCATTATTTTCTAAGAAATTCATAATCTTAATTTTGATCAATGTTTCAAAAATTTTACATACCACTGAAGTCAGACTCACAGGCCTATAATTTCCTGCATTACCTCTAGACCCTTTCTTGAAGAGTGGTGTAATGTTAGCTAGTTTCCAGTCCTCTGGCACTATCCCTGAGTTATACGAAGCATTGAATATATTAACTATAGCGTCAACTAATTCCTCTGCACATTCTACTAGAATTTTTGGATAAATATTATCTGGTCCCGGAGCTTTTGTGGTTTTAATTTTTTTCAAATAAAGTAATACGTCCTCCCTGGAAAATACAAAGTCCTCAAGCTGTGTAGTAGCTTGTGTCTTGCTTGTGTCAACTGTTGAGATACAGTTATCGTTAAAAACACTGGAAAAAAAGTCATTTAGAACATTTGCTATATCACCATCATTCTGAATTAAATTTCAATGCTCATCTACTAGTGGCCCAATTTGACTATTTCGAACTTTCCCAGAATTTGCGTATGCAAAAAACTCCTTTGGATTCCTGTCAATATTATCTGTCAGCTTTTGTTCCAATTCTCTTTTCTGAAACCGTACCAAATACTTAAAACTACGCCTAGCCTCACAATACTGTAGCCTGTCTGCGCTATGACCAGTTTCTTTTAGTCGACGAAAAGCAGCTTGCTTACGGTTTAGAGCGTCCTTAGTTTCCCTAGTGAACCACATGGGCCAAATTTTTGTGTTTACCCCTTTTCTCCTAAAAGGAACAAAATCTCCAACTGTTAACTAATATGCGCAAGACTTTTCAATATTAGAGCCTATATAAGTGTTGCCTATATAAGTTTGAATAATAGATATTACATATGAACATGTTATTAAACAATGTGAGCTCGTTACTTGCAAAAAAAATGTTTTTATCTATTTATTTGAATAGGACTAAATCTAAACTGGAAAAACCCATTTCCTACTAAAACAAGACAATTATCACTCAATTTGCTCCCTTCCCATTCTTGCTGTCCACTAGGCGTCATTATGAAGAATGTAGTGAGTCGTGATCTTGATTGCAATTAGTTACTCAGTGTGGATCTATAGCCAATGTAGTATACAGATCTAACAGTTTTGTGCTCTTTTGAAGAAATGGCTACCAGAGGATAAGTCAACTCTCCTAACTGTTTCTGTTATAGTAATTGGTCTTAACTAGGGATGCACCGATCAATCGGCAGTACCGATTAATCGGCCATAATCGGCCACTTTGCCGATTATTAATAATCGGCAAAATTGGGCCGATTAATCGGCTGTAATTTTTTTCCCCAATATTGTTCTATAAAGTGTACCTTCACTGAGAAACTATGATGAATGATTTTATTGACAGTAATAATAACCCTCATAGTTGATATAAAGTTTTTAATAAATTAATTCTCTTACTTTGAATAAATATACACATAGACAATCTTGCAACATTTTTCATGTGGCGATAGTTTTCTACTTAGCACAGTGCTTTTAGATAACCTCTAATTTTGGCAAAGAATTGTCTTGAATTAAATTGCTACTGATTATTAAGTACTCTTAATTAAAATTACCGCCTCCCACAGACCCTCCTCCTCGACCTTTTTTTTGAATTTTTATGTCCAATAATTATAATTAACAATGTGTTAATGTAATATTATTGACAATAATATGAAAATTGGTTCTAAGAAATTTGATAAAATATTGAAATTATTTTGTGAAAATTAAGAAAATGGGAAAAAATCTTCTCTCAGGAATAAATTACTTACTATTTCTAAACTCGGAATTGTATAAGAGAGAAAAAACAGTGATTGTGAACCTGTAGTATTAAAAACAATCGTTCTTATCATTAATCGGCACAGCCGATTAATCGGCCGATTATCAACAACCGATTAATCGGTAATCGGTAATCGGCCAATTTGCTTATCGGTGCATCCCTAGTCTTAACGGTCAAGAAGCAACAAATGAACATTTCTAATTTTGTTAAGAAGGTGTATTTTGCATAATTTGGTGTTAAACTAAGGGTGTTAAACTAATCCTGGGCTCCTCGTATAGTGTATTCTGAGTGTTTGGAAGAACTGAGACAATTGTTTCAAGGTAAGAAGAAATAACTTCGTTTTGGATTACCCATGATTTGCAGAGAGCTTGAAAATCACAGTGATGACTGGAATTTTCGTTCTTTAGTGCAAGGTTTCAATTTGAAAATCAGAAAAAAAAAATCATACCCAACCAACATACGCTCTTCTATTCGCCCTGTTTCTCATGGACCTGCCTTGCTTAATTCCTTCTCAAAGACTTAGAATAACTTTGCAACACATGTCCATCACTTTTATGCTCTTTTGGTATGCTCTTTGGCTAGGTTTGATTATTTTTCTACTTTTACTTCATGTTAAAATATTAAAAAAATCAAAATTATCCGTTTTTTTGTACTTTTTTTAAAAACTTTAACTTTATTTTGTAGGCAAGCCTTACGTGATAGAAAAAAAACCAATGCCATTTTTGAAATAAGCTCGAAAAAGTACATAAAGATCAGTTAACTAAATTAAAACAATTTTTAGCCTACTTTCTCGTTAAAAATAAAAGAAAGACGAAAAAAGTATTAAAAGTAGCTTAATGCATCTAAAAAATATCGCCAAGTCCAAAAAATATCGCCAAGTTAAAAAAAATATCGCCAAGTCCAAAAAATATCGCCAAGTTAAAAAAATAAAGAGGTAAAATGAATATCGAAAAATTAAAAATTTGAAAGTAGGGTATTGAGATGGGGAATTTGTGTGTCGGTCGGTCGGTCGGTCGGTCTGTCTGTCCCCCCCCTAATAACTTTTGAATGAACATTCCGATTTGGACAAACTTTTTTTTGTTGGAAAGATCTCGGCGAGTACAGCTCATTCCCATATTTGATTTTTTGATTTGAACAATTTTTGGTTCAACTTTGAGCCGTTCAAACAACCGGTCCCGCGATACTAACTTTTGAATGAACAGTCCGATTTGAACAAACTTTTTTTTGTTCGAAAGATCTTTTCAAGGATACTTCATTCCCGTACCTACATTTTCGATTTGAACAATTTTTCGTTCAACATTGAACCGTTCAAACAAGCTGTCACCCCTAATAACTTTTGAGTGAACAGTCCGATTTAAACAAACTTTTTTTTGTTCGAAAGATCTCGGCAAGGATACTTCATTACCGTATTTAAATTTTCAATGTGAACATTTTTTCGTTCAACATTGAACCGTTCAAGCAACCTTTCTCCACCTAATAACTTTTAAGTGAACCGTCTGAATTGAATAAACTTTTTTTGTTCGAAAGATCTCGGAGAGACTCATTCCCATATTTCACTTTTCAATTTGAACCATTTTTCGTTCAATGATGAACCGTTCAGAAAATTTTTTAACATGAGCGCCTACTGGGAAATTTAAATTGAATGTTGATTCTGAACTTAAAGGCGGATTTCCTTCAAACTAACTTTGTAAGAAAACGGTTTTGATAAAAAATGTATGTTAAGTACTTTTCTGAAAAATCTTCTGTGAGGACTCTGATTCCGACTCCGACTCCGCAAACATGGCGGAAATGCAGGCTCAGAAAAAAATGACTGAATGGGCAGACGATTTTTTGTTTATTTATTCATTTTTTTTGTTTAATTAATTATTATTATTTTTATTTATTTATTTATTTATTTTTTGGCAGACGATATTTTTTTTGATTACAAAAATTGTTCATTCACTAGAGCATTTTATTCTTTATTTATATTTAACAACTGGCAACGGATTAAAAATAAAATTCGAGACATTTTATTAACGAACGAGGTTTTTTTTCTTTCTTTGATAAAATGTGTTTTGATGTTCTTCGTACTTTTATTTTATTTATTTTTTTTTTCTTTTGAAAACGATTGTGAAATTTTTCTACGGAAGAACTATAACAGTTACATTCTTTAAAAGGTGCGACAAAACTTTATTTACTCGTTTATTTACTTTTTACGTGTCCATTTCATCTGATGAGAGGGGTATATTTTGCTTTTAGAAATCAGCTTTAAGTGCTATAAAGGTATGTTTGACATAATTTTCAGTTTCAGATATTCAAGAGAATATTGATTAGATGCTAGAATGCCGATGTCGATGTACGGGAAAGTAGACTCGTTTAGTTCTTGACAGAACTTCTTGTTAAAAAGTGTATTTTTGCAGACCTGTGTAATACAGGTATTAATAACACAGGCCAACGATGAAAAAACTTTTTTAATGAAAATACCTTATTCTTATGTTGTTTAGGTTGCTGAATCCAAATATGATGCTTAAAAAGTTGTATCACCCACCATTTATTCACATTTTATAGTTACATTCATGAAATAAAGAAACATTTTTAGAATTTAACAGCTTTTTCATAGTTAAGATAACATGAAAAAATAGGTCTCATGAACAAAGATGATGTTGGCAGCACTGCTGAAACACATGCTACAACATGATGGGGGATTACTGTTGGTCACTTCACCGGGAAGTTCAGCAAGCTATTCATCGCAGGAAAAGCTACACAAGAAGCTTCAAGGAAAAAAGGGAAAGAAAATATAAAGCAATTCCAGTTGACAAGTGAACCTTGTATCATCACATAAAATTACTATTCCAAGTATTTTACTGTAAATACAAACCATTTTTACGATTCTACAGTGTTTCATTGATTTCCCTATATACTGTAAATGGGTATTAGACTATATAATAAAATACATTTTGCTTGGAAACTAAGGGTGATACATAAAAACTACAAGCAGATTTGGATTCAGCACATAAAAATCTATCAAGATCAGCTATTAAAATTAAAAAAGTTTTCAAAAAGGTTTTTTTTGTTGGCCTGTGTAACCGATTAGTTGGCTCTTGGTTGAAGTTGAATTTAGCATTGGTTCAGTTATTACAGAAATGTAACACAATTGCTCCTTTGTATCCTATATACGTTCATTGAATGAGTCCATTTATATATTTATTTATTTTAATTTTTAATTCTACTTTTCAGCAACTTTTTTTTTAGAAGGATGAAATAATCATTTTTCGTATACTAGTTTTCTGACTTGTAAATAATTTTGCTTTGGTTTATTTATACAAATTAAATACAAGAAAGCAAACACTTTTATAGATAGATGAACATTGTTTTTGAAGTATAGGACCACTTATAACTCCGCTGGCCATGGTCTGGCTCCTGATGACAAGTCTTCCGAATCGCTGCGGCTTAAACAATTCAGCACTTTCATACGGTTTTGCTAATGTTCGCTTAAACAAACTAAAGCAGATATTTTAATTTATGTATATTGACATTATTCCTGAAGCACTCATGCAGACTGAACTTTCAAGCATAGAAGAACATAAAACCACTGTAGCCATAATGTGGCGATGATAAGTGGATGGTGTTATGCAAAAAGAAGTTAACCCACAAAACATAAAAAAATGAGTTATCCAACTGTGATGGTAAAATATGTTGCTTTCTACATTAAGCAAAAACATTTAAGCCATATCAGCATTTCATGGTAACATATCATTGGTATATTGATATAGAGCTCCATGCTTTTTGCCAGAGTTTGTTGACTTTAAAGCCCATTATCTCAAAATCAGGTTTTTGTGGGTTAACTCCTTTTTGCATAACACCATCCAAGTTGTCTTCCGATTCCTCAAGGTTTAAACAATTCCATGTGTTAAAGCAGGCATGAGAGAAGTCGGTTCCCGTTCAATAGCGATTATTGGCGGAGTGCTACTCTAAGAAATACTCATCATGGGGCCATGGTGGCCTAGAAGTAGAGTTTTCTTCTCGTAAGCAAGTGGTCGCGGGTTCAAGTCCTGCTTTACCCATGGTTGTTATTTCAACCTCTCTGTGTCGTAAATCTGTCCTGTGATTGTCAGGAGGAGTCCTCATGTATGTTATAACTGATGGCTTCTGTATTAAAAAAAATACTCCTCATTAAAATTAAGCTAAATGAGCTTTTCTAAGGTCAAGCATCAGACTACCAGAGCCACACTATATATAAGATTACGGAGCGATGTCCCTCTCAAAGTGATGGAATAATTCACAAAAACATTTTTTCCCCCAATATTGACCCATTCCGTTTTAGGACAGGCAGGACATATATGACATGACCAACAACAATTTTTTAATTACACTAGTTATATCTAAGAGGCGTATGAAATGCCCCAAAGTTTGCAAGGAAAATTTATCCCTCCCGTAACAACCTATTGAAATTCTGCCCAAAATTTGCCACTTTGAAAAAAATCTGCAAAGCACTCTATTCTATTTCGAACTATTCGAAACTATTTCAAAAGCATTTAACCTTTCAGAATAATTATTTTTTCTACAACATGATTCTATTACAGTTTACTAAAATAGAAAATATTACCTGTAAAATACGAGAGAAATATCCAACATAAAATCAAAGCTCAAGGAATAAAGTAACCATAAATTTTCATCGTCGTACTTGAACTACTTTCCATGAACATACCTGCAACAGAGAAAAAGGAAAATAATTACAAACGCGTCCATGTCAGAATCTCAGATGTTTGTTCACAAACACATACAACAGCCATAAAAATTCAACCCCGAATTCCCGGGGAAAGCATTAAACCTTAAAGATGATGGTAATGCGATTTGCAAATACTTTCTTTCTCACCGTACCCCTCGAGGCATCAATGCTAAAGCTGAAGCTTTTGATTTTGACGAGAGTTTATTTTCACTCAGCTATTTCTCTCACGTTAGTTGGAACATATTCAGTTCCAACTTGGGCCAGCTGGCTCTCCTGTAGCGTTCGAAAAGAATTCGATATGGCGTCAATCAATGGAAGTTTTTGCTCGTGATTTGGAATTAATTCAGAATTCTAGCAGCGTTTTGGAGTCTCTTTTTTTCTCGTTCGCTTTGATGTATGAAAGAAACAAGCTGTGGATACAACTGCAATAAAACTTTCCGTCGATTTATTCAAAAGAAGCTTTTAAAAGAAAATAAAATGCAATTGAGAAGATTTAGAGATTTTGAGTTATTCAAATTACCACCAAAGAGCTCTGTTAGCAGAGTAGTAAGCAAACCAAAACAATTTTTCCGGAAAAATTTTAAATAAATGAAAAAAAAAAAAACTTTAATAAAATTATATACAAAATACAAATATATTAACATGAAAGAGCATACAGCTTTCAGATACATTTTATACACTAAAGATAAACGGTACAAGCTGAATCCTCGTAGAGCATCTGCGATGTAAGGTATTCTCTTTCGAATTAAAAAGATACCTCTTTTAACACAATTAAAGAAAATACCGCAACGACAGAAGTTTGGACAGATTACAATTGACACGTCTCCAAAACCCACTTGTGGAAGCCTGTCACACTTCCTCGTACTTTTATTAACTTTCCCATAAATATAAAACTCAAATACTGTAAAGAATGATTTGCTACTGACTTACGAAAGTGTAATAATGAAAAAATAATAATAAGTAGCAATCGAAAGAATTTTAAAATATGTTTTTGAATGCATAAATTATTTGACCCTTGTGGCCCCGTTGTCGAAATATGAGACCATAAAGTAGGCCGAAATGATTTGAAAATAGATATTCTGCCCACATGCTGGCGGTGAAATTGCATGATCAATTTCTCGCCAAGTTCTTAAATTTAGCGCTTTTTTCTTCAACTTCGTCGGACTTTAGGACCTTATATCTCAAAAGCAGGAGGACAACGACAAATGATTTTCGGATCAAAAATATGTATCGGCGTGTTCTTTCGATTGCACCTTATTTGAACTGTTTTCATTACTACACCAGCCGCGTGGTTCCCTATTAAGAATAAGAAATGTCAACGCAATTATTCACAATAATCAGTTATTAAATATTATTTATTGTAACGTATTTACACTATTATCGATAACTGTGAATAGCAATTTGCTTTGATTTAACTTGAACATTAAATAAAAGCTGCTCACATGAAAAATTATAGCTGTTTGCTACAAAACACGTCAGAAGGATCAATGAAAACTAATTTAAAGTAAAACTAAACCGGAGAAGGAATAAAATATTCTTTAAAAAATATTTCCAACTGCACTATCAAGTTAAAACTGCAATTTGTTAGTCAAATATGAACTGTTTGACTTGAAAGTGAGGCAAGTCTATTTTTTGCTATTGCGGATATGTAAAGATCAGTGTTTTAAAAATCTGTCTTATTAATGAAGAGCTCAAACTTTCATACATCAAATATTAGAATAAGGGATTTTTTGACTCTAAATGTTTCAAAGATAAAAATATTATTCCAGGTTCTATATATAATTACCATTCTCTTCATTTTTTCTTTTTTTTTTTTTTTGAAGTTGACTCCTTACACTTTTTGCATAAAGGGCTCATAATGTCATTTCTAACTTCTTTCTTTTGCCTTATGCCAGAGGTGGGAAAACTTTTTGCCTTTGGGATTTGCATTTTAAATGTGTAGTGGCTAAGGAGGACGCATTTCTTCTCTATCTCTACCAATAATAAAGCTGAAGGTGGGTCTGTCTTTCTTTTTGTCTGTCTGTTACCCGCGTAGCACCAAAACCGTTCGGTCGAAAATTCTATTTCGTTCTTTTTCTATTCTAATTCTTAGCTCATTTTTTATGCAAATTCAATAAAATGAGGAAGAAATATTTCATACACATTTTCAAGTCTCGTGTTATTTAAAAGCTTAAAGTTTTCTGCTAAAAATGATATCAATTAGCAGTTTCTACGAGCATTAGAAGAGCTGTAATAATTGTTTTTAGAATCCCGGAAATTCAAGGCTTACCTTGAGCAAAGCAAGCCAAACGATTCTGAAATGGTTAAGCTCGAGAATAAAATTTGAAAATAAAAATGAAATGATTTATTTTATCAACGGAAATTAAATTTTCATGTTGTTACCATGGTTACATTTTTATACCTTTTTTTGTTTTGTTCTTTTTCCAGCGTTGCCAGACGTAGTATTTTTGATACTACGGTAGTATTTTTGGCCTGTAGCTTTTGGCAATGGATTTAAATGAAATTTTTGATTGCGTTAATTCCTCAATTTAAATTTAGAAATCAAACAATCGTTAATTTCTCTGCTAGTTTCTTTGTTTCGAAGAACTTTGATAGATGGCAGTATGTTCAGCTCTATGGGCAGATTTTTGCTCTAGGTTAAAACACAGAAAGTGATAGGCATTTAGTTATTTAAGGAGGCATTGCTTTTAATAAGTCTGCTCCGCATAGCACACTCAAACAAACCTTAGGTAACCCACTTCTACCCTATGCTACTCTGTCTGATTTTCTTAGGTAAAACCTTCCGCACATTTACGCATGCGTCAGGTCTTCTCTGATCTTACCAAAATAGAGGTTTTAGGTAAGATAACAATAAGGGGAAGAATAATAAGAAGCACTTAGAACCGTATCAAACAACGTGGAAGGATGCTAATTTCAAAAATATAGTTTAGTTGAATTTGTCAAAAGGATACAGCAAATGCAAGTTTTAAATTGCAACCTTCGAAAAGTTATCCCGCACAACCCACCTACCCTTTTAAAAGTGGAACTGTTCGCGAATGCCAGGCGCGGTTTTCATGGACGGACAGTAACTCACACAACAACTCACAGAAAAACAATATACTAATTGCTCTTTGCGAATTTTAAGGTTATAAGCTATTTTGACACAAAACGTTTTAGAACACTTAAACAAGATCCATTTTTTGAGCTCCCAACAAAGAACAAAAATATATAAAAGAGAAGCTGTAATACCCACGCAAGAGCACAAATTCGTCGAAATTCACAACTACTCAATTCGTTACGTAACATTTCTATTCGTTTTAATAAATTTCCGATAATTTCGAATATATCTGTAATTACTGCTTCCGTTTTGATGTGGAGTTTCCTCCGATTCCTAATTCTTTCCATGGAAGGATTAATTAGCAATATACGGAACTCCACGTTCTGCTGTTTCTATTTTTGAAGATACTTCAGAGAACATATGCCCATTACCGAAATCAGGCAGAGCGGAAAGCTTGTTTATTCAAAGATGATTTCAAGGGTTCTCCATGTTTCCTGTACCAAATGCTTAAAATATCGAACATATTTTGCGGAACTCGGCAATAATCAGAACGTGTTTATTTTTAAGATCATGTAGACAGGGAAATGTAAATCATTGTGGAATGTGTTTAAAGTAACTCAAGAACTTAATTACTGGAATTGTATTTTAAACCCGAAATATTCTGTATCTATTATGTGCTAATAGTATGCAGTAATGTATTTAACCCTTTGACGGTTATGGAAATGAGCAATTTTTCGTTTACTTAATTCGCGCAGCATTAGGAGTAAACAGTAGTCGAAAGTGGCAGCTGTTTTCCCCCGCCGTTCTTCCGAAAATGTCACCTTTCTCTGGCGATGCCGTAGATAGCTCGCCTCGTGCGCTTTAACAATTTCTTAAAGTATTTATAGTACAGTACATCAGTGCAGAATAATGGCGAACGAAGTCAGATCGTCAGCGCGCATTGGGGAAAAATTTCACTACGCGAGTAGGGCTCGTTATTAACCATTTCGGTCAAAATCTTGCTCCCGAGCGGAACTCGTTTGCGCGCATTATGAAGCACGATTCAATTGCGAGCTGAACTCGTTCATAACCATCAAAGGGTTAAAGGAACTGCTAAAATCAAAGTTTAATTCGACTGTTGTCTTCCTGATTACCGTGTAAGTTATTTTCAAAACGGCAAAAGGATAAAATATACTTTTGCTTGCGTATATGCACTTTTCGACAACAAACCCTTGTAAGGTAGATTGGGGGAAGACGCTGTAGTTTTCAACTTTATTTTATATAAAATGAAGCATTGGTTTTATTTTTAAAAAATCCAATTTATAAACAAAATATGGACTTTTGTGATTCTTAAAAAATCGGTTTCGCTTTGATAAACAATTTTTTACCACCGAAATTTAATGATTTCAAAACCTTCACATTTACTGCATCTAACCTATAAGAAGATGAATTGACGCAAATTGTGGCAGGGAGACGATGCCGTATACAATGTTTTGCGCCAACTGTTGCATACAATGTATTTCATTGAATCACATTTTTCCCGATAGTTCGGAGTACTTTAAAATGTCTATGTTTCAAATAGGATCACAATTTTCTCTAGGACGTGTCGAAGCATTGCGGCACCTTCCCCAAACGAAAATTCGGTGTCTTAGCCAAATTCATTTATTACTACTTCGGGAACTCACCAGAGTGGTAAAAAGGTCAAAGCACAATAAAAAACATTCCTTAACCCTTTAAGCGGTCAATTATTTTACCAGAAATGATTCCAAAAAAGGCATATTTTTTTATTGCATAAAGTACCACACTTAACAGAATAAGAATATTAAGAGTTTTTTATTTTATTTATTATTTTTTTTTTTCATTTTCAATGCTTTACAACACTTTTTATTTTACAATTTTAGTCACAAAACCCAGAAATGTTTGCTTTTTTCAAACATATTCTGCATGCAGTAAAGAATGGTTTACAAATTATGCAAAAATTTCTCTTACACTTACTGTGAATTTTGAGGTTTACGATTTTCCAAACAGTTCGGGCAAACCAGAAAAGGAAATCTGAAAATATCGATGCCCGTACGCTGTACGGGCAAACCAGATGAGGCCAATTTCGGGTTGCACGTACACTGTACGGCAAACGGTTTTGTTGATGCTTGTGGGAGATACACGTGATACGGCATCCTCCCCCAATCTATATTGAATTCAATAAAAGCCCCGACGTGGGCACCATGGTACTTCTATTAAGTAATATAGATTTTTAATGGCTCAAATAAAATCCGATATCCTATACGATGAGACATCGTGCTCAAAAACTATGACAGTATTGTCCACACTAGTGCTTCACCAGAATGGTATCAGTACACTACAAGAAAAAATGTGTTTTTACAGAATAATACAGCTAATTTTATAGTAATTTTACAGTAATAAACTCTGAAATTCTTAATTTTATAATAGTAAACTGCAAAATTGCTAGTTTACATAAATAAACTGTAAAATTAATACTTTCAGTTTATTACTGTGTATTTTAAAGTTTTAACTGGAAGCTCTGCTACCCTAAGCTGTTGTTTTTACAGTATAATGCCGCTAGTTTTACGGTAATAAACTGTAAATTGCTAATTTAACAGTAACAAACAATAAAACAGTTATACAGTTATAAAGCAGTGAGTAACCGCCCCTAAGCAAGGGCTAAGGCAGAAACATGCAATACACCGCCAACTCGGCTATTTCGATCATGGACAGCTGTTTCGAGCTTATTGTGCTCTCATCAGCATGGAATACGAAAGTAGTCGAGTTGGAGGCAAAAATTCTCTTATAAAACAAAGAGAGCCAAAAAACTGGTAGCTAATGTAAAATTAGAATACCAGCGAGCGACCGCACTTAGTATGGTGCAACTCATAATTTTTTTAGTCAGAGCTCAAGGTATAAAGCAGTGAGTAACCGCCTCTAAGCAAGGAAATAGCCGAGTTGGCGGTGTATTGCATGTAAAACAGTTAGTTTTACAATCTAATATTACGCTGTTAGTTTTAAATTGGAACCTTCTGCTAGTATTACACTGTAAAAGCAAGTTTATTTTTTGCAGTGCATTAAGACAAAATAAGTAGGCATTAAGACTGCAGTCATATGAGCATGTACACAAATTGCGTAAAATATATCTGCTTTCTATAAATTATGAATCTAGGTTATATCAAATCTCGCTTTGTGGAGTGCTACGTAAGATTGCAATTTTGTGTTTTGCGATCAAATTTTAGACTTTTAACTCGCTTCAGTTCTTTAGCCATACCTATAACGATGCAAGTGCGAAGAAGAGATCTCATTTAGACACCCAATCTTTCTCCTCATTAAACCAGTTATTGGGCACAACTTACTGTTGATTTAAAACCTACAAACAGGACTACATTTCTTCTAACATATTGAAACATAGTCCCTCATTGTTTGCTATCAAACATGTCAGTCCTGCTAATTTGATTAAACGAATCGAAGCAAGACGTCGAAAATAAGTCTCCGTCTTAAATTACAAACCAGAGAATCGCACAAAGTAGATGAGCTTAATTAAAATCCTCTTAAATTACAAACGAAAGTTGACAGCACATTGCATACGTTGAATTTTTCATTCGTTATTAACGTCATTCACGTGCGCCCCAGATGGAAAAGTCGTGCCTTTTCTCACGATCCCTGACTGCCTGATGAACGCAAAGCTCTAATTGCATATTTTCATTTTTCAAAGACGTTTCCTAATCTTTCCGGAGCAATTTTCGAGGTATTAACACAAACTACAGCTCGGCTGAACTTGGTGCTTTCCATTTGAAGTTCAAACAGAATTCAATTAGAGTTATTTCAATTTTATCGTAACTATATTTTTATTTCACGCATTAATCACTTTGTAATTCATCTTTAAATCTTAATTAGTGTCAGTTTAGGTGGTATTAAAATTGCATATTTTGTCAACGAAAACTCATCGTTTGACTACTGATGGGGCATATCACACCCCATCAACTAAAGTGACGCAACACACACACATTTAGTTAATAAACAAATGTAAGCATGTATATATATCACATATTTTTGTATAAAGAAAGTCAAAAATACTAAACTTAAGACTAGATCTAAAAATATACCAAAGCAGATATCTTGTTTCTAAAGTTAGTAGGCCATGTTGACTTGAGACAAAATTGTGAGGTTACACCGGTTTTGTCATATGAACTCTATGACAGACACGTTTTGTCATATCGTCGGCACCATGCTAAACTTACGAATGTGAAAAGTGGCACTTTTCAGGAGAGTCAAAACACTGAATATAATTTTTTCCCACCTGACGCGTTTGGTTATTTTCAATTTTAAATTTTTATAGATATCTTTAAGTGTAAAACTATCGTTCGAAGGTGTCATTTCAATTTTGATTATTTGTAAAGTTATCAATAATAATTGTTTAAAAATATTCGCTACTTTACCAACATGGACATTTTTGGTCGAAAGTCACTGAATTGAAGGTAAAGTATCGAATATGAAATTTTAGAGAATATTCGATAGTTTGCAATGAAGTTTCATGGCATTCATTTTCGATACTTTACATTTGGGTTACAAAACTGCTATAAAAATTAATAATAATGGATGAAAAATTAAATGAATGGTTTTTTTTACTAAGAAAAACTTTTATTGAACACAAGAAAAATATAATATAAATAATGGAAAGTAAATAATCAGGTAAGTAATTTAGACGATTCATCAAAAACACATAGTACATAAAAATAAATTTACTATTTAATTTCGGTATTATCGGGTTCTGCCAGAGAATCGCGGACTGATTTGGAACTCGGAAGCTGCTCATAAAAAGACCTGTATGCCCTGGGAACTAGCCCTTGATTGCATAGTTGCAATAAATCTTTTTTTTCACCTCCGATATACAAATCTGACCATCGTATGGCATAAAAGGTTCAGGAGGGCTATCATTGGGAGTGATGAATTTTTTCCCTCGTTTTCGTTTTCGGATTAAAACATCAAAATCAACGTCATCAAAACTCCTTCTGACAAAAATTTTATTCTGTTCAGATTTCCGGTATTGAAATCATACACAAGAATTGAAACTTTTTGGGGTTTTCTTTTTTTCAGCGGTTTCTGGAACAAATTTGTCCTCATAAGGATTAAAATTAAAAAAAAATCATCATGCTGGAGCCTAGTCACATTGTAAGGTTTGGGTTTTGTACGCGACTATCTGATCAATTGGTCCCAGTCAGAGGGTACGTGTACTGGTATATTTTTTGCTTTAGCCTCAATCTTAGAGTGGACCGAGTCACACTCCATTTGCAAATGGCCTGACTGCTAATGTGTCATATTTGAAACATTACAATGGTTTAATATGCGCATTCAACTGTCTTAGTAGTAATGAAAACTAACGAAACTGGCATTTTCGCTAGTTCAGATTATAACGTTTGGGTTTTTTTAAATTTGTTTACCTATAAACTGTCGAATATCATATTCGTTAGTATAGCATAACTTTTTCGGGCAAAGCTGCTTATTCGTAAAAATGACATTGGCTTACGACCATCTAACAGATTCATCATTTTGCCAGTAGGTAGCCCTTTTTTAGTACTACGGGAAACCATTGAACTTGAAAAACGCGATTTTTCACATTCGTTACTTTAGCATGGTGCCGACGATATGAGCCCTAGCGTACTAAAACCAAGATAATAGCAAAGCACAATGCTAAAGTCAAAAATACCAAACGTTCATGAAGTAAATTGAATTCAACAAAGAGCATTGGAGGAAATCACGGTTTTACACAACAGCAATTTTTCCCAAAACTAGTTTTAAGCGATTCAGTCTCAACTATTACAACACTCTCAAAGAAAGGTATGATGGATGTTCATCGGTTGACTTTTGTTGTCTGACTAACAATTGCACGCTTAAAGTTCGAAAAGTTTTCCTCTAATTTATAATATTTGAAAGACATGTCACTATTGATTAGAAGTTTTAACGCCACCACGCAGCATTTGTGTAAGCCAACTTAGTGCGAGTTTTATGGCAAAGAAAAAGCATTAAGTAAAGATCTTCAATTAATAGTTTGTCTTTCAAACTTTTGAGTTGATTTCCTTTTATTGTCAGGGGGCGATAATTGTCTCAGACATAAAACCAAGACCGTTCACGCGTTTGTATTCTTTAGTTGCCAAGATATTGTCAAGCATTTATAAAAATACTTTCCAAAAGAAAAAAAACTCTCAGAATGGGGGAGTTTCCGAAATTTCAAAAGTATTTTTTTCTGAAAGAGCATGCTTCAAAACGTAGGAATTGACCTTATTTTATTTTTTGACACAGTTATATATTTTTTATGAATTATTTTATCCGGGGCGCAGATGCTATTCCGAAAAAAAAAAAAAAAAAACATCTGCGCATGACGTCATTGGTGCACGTAAGCGCGAAATCTAATTGGTTGTAGTGAGATGACGAAGGTCGTGACGTCACCGATTCCTGCGATCGGACAACTCAAGTCAAGCAAAATGGTGTTAGTAAAGAAATAAGAGAGCTGTTAGGTGCACCACTGACGTCACAAAAACCACGCCCCGTTTTCAAGGTAGGGTATTTAAAAAAATTAATAAAAAAAAAACTGTTGGGAAAATTAAAGTATTATCCGGGCCTAAGTTATTTTTTTATATCATTCTATCAATTTCAGTAACAAAAAGTAGTACTTTTGACTGAAGGAAACTCCCCATTAACTGACTAGTATACATACTTGTGAGAAAAGTTCGAACCGTAAGATTTCAACACTATTAAACTCCTATTTCTCAGCAATAAATGTTTATGTAAATCGAATTTTAATAATTAGAACTCCGTGAGAGGACAGGCTGGCCCTGTCGGACATTTTGGTTAAAAGAGATGCTTGGATTTAGCCACGTTTGAAGCATTTTAAAATACAATATTATAGTCATTGTTTGCTACATCGAAAAAATAGCGAATGAGAATGTGTATATAACGCCTCTTTGAGTAAATCTAGCAAAATTACTGATTTCTAAAATTGAATAATAGCTAATGGAATAAAATAGTCTAACAACAATCAAGCAATAAATTTCCAGCTTAGACGTCAGTTATCTTGAACACGATTTTTGTACACATACTAGTATTACCACGTGTACACTTATGGAGCCAAAATGTTGGATAAGTCAGCCTCCCTTATATAGGAGACTTAGAAGTAGCTAAATCGGTAGTCATTGCTGCTAATCAGCGACCTATTCCAGATACATGAGACTTGACAATGTAAGTCGTGAAAATTCTTCTAGGAGTTTCTTTGTGATTCCAGGACCTTACTTTCGCTCTACCAAAGTACTTAGTCTTTAGTTGAATCCCACCTAAAGTGTTGACACTGCTCAATATCAATTGTGATTAACAGAAATAGTTCATCCACACGTTAGAGATTTACAGTTTAATTCCAAAAGATATCTTCGTACTACTTTAAATTTTATATTCCAATCGAAGGGGCAAGTGGATAAAGATGATATGTGACAATTTTTTAAATTGCTAAAAAAAGCTTTTAAAAACTGGTGTGTTATTTTTTCATGGATGTTTTTGAACGGGTAAAGCGGTCACATTCTTAGTTACCAACCACGTCTGTGACTAAGGGAACATGATACAGAGGGACTTATCACCTTCATCCACGGTAAAAAGTAAGTTTCAAAATTTATCACATAACACCTTTATCCACTTCCCCCTTCAATTAAAATTGCAGTTAAATGTTTTACATTTACGTAAACAGAAGAAGAAAATTTAATTCAAGCAAGAAGGTTCAAAATAACATAAAACAAGCTAATATCAACCATGCGGACGAAATCAGTAAGGATAAAAAAAAGTGCGTGGCAGAAAAACGAAAAATCAGTTTAGATATTGGTCAAAATAACAAAATATTCAAAATGGAAACGTACTCCCAAAAGTAGATCGGCAAAGAACTGAAGTTCTGGGAAATTCTTCATAATATCTCACTTTTAAATCCAACAATATCAAAACGACTAATATTAGATTTAGATCTTGAACCTTTTACTACACAGTCAGCTCTCAATGTAAGGGCACCCAAATATAGCGGGGTTGCATTTCTTAAAGTCCCAGCTTATTGAAGAGGAATTCTATGGCAAGGATTGTTGGATATGGTCAGGTCTTAATCATCGTAATTGAAGGGCTTGGAGGATGAAGGGGCTGTGTTACATTTCATAAAATGAACAGTCTGAACAATGGTGAGCAATGGATACAGGTAAGCAAAAAAAATTTGGTACATCAAAAAGTAGATGCCATTAGAGCAATTTTATACGCACACTAACGACAAAACCAAAAAGCAAAAGACTGCAACAATCAAACTTTGAACTTATAATTACTGGCAATTTCTGTTTTGTCACATAACCCCTTCATCTCATAAGCCCTTCAATTTTTAATGATGTACCTTTTGTATGGCTTTCTTTGAGTGATTTCAGTGTCAGAGATTCAATTCAACCGAACTGACCAACGATCTTTCATCCGCAAAACGTCCTTTATCTTGTTAACGTAAAGCAGTTTTTTATCCTCATTCCCTCAAGTGGGAAAAAAGAGGGTATGTGGACACATTAGAATGCTGCGGCAAACGCATACGGCTGGAACCAACTTTTGGAATATGATCGAAACAAAAAAGTAACCATGAGTGTTAACATATGGGAGAAAGCTACTTATTTTTCATAGACTTTTAGAAAATTAAAAGAAAGATTGTTTTTACGGCAGACAATTTCACTGCACATAGCAGTATAATTGGCAATATACGTTGCTCACAATAAGGAAATCCTGATTCTAATTCGATTAAGACTCAATATATCACGTAATAACCT
The DNA here is from genome assembly GCA_038373865.1 of Uloborus plumipes. Classification (NCBI taxonomy): domain Eukaryota; kingdom Metazoa; phylum Arthropoda; class Arachnida; order Araneae; family Uloboridae; genus Uloborus; species Uloborus plumipes. The sequence goes on along the minus strand of JAXGGA010001371.1, from coordinate 68,984 downwards.
TAATAATCTGATTATTTTGAAAGCATTAAATTTTACAAAGAAATATACCACTAAATATGATTGTGTTTATGAACACATGTGCATGAATCAGTACTAAGATCATTCTACTTGTAGTGTCGAAGTCATAAGGTGTGACCTCAAATCCGCATTATTTGCCTTCTTTCAACAGAAAAAAAGTCAGGCACACCTAAAAGTAGATTTTTTCTCTTATTAAAATGTCAAAGTGTATGAAAATTAACTTTTTCGTAACTAATCACTGATTTTATCTTTTAAACAGCACAATTTGTTTCAGAAATTTTAGAGATGATGTTTTTTAAAACAAACCCATTCAGTTAATAAATTAAAAATATATAACGGCTGTTAGTAGAACAGTTTCATAACTGACTCGTACTTTCTACATAATGCCCATTTGTTTTTCAGCATCATCAATAATTCTAAAAAAAAAAATAATAATAATGTCACTGCCAACCAAAATTCAATCTGCAGATAGATTTCGTGGCTTCACCGCTGGTGAAATAAACGCGAAAGAAAACTTTATCTCTGCCCATAAAAATCTCGAATCAATAATTGAAGGCTTTGTGCTAATGGACAAAAGAGCCAGAAATGATTGTTTTAGGGGAATATAAATGCGGGATTATATTTTCTAGGCCTTATAAAACTCCTGGAAGCTTTCTGCCTTACATTTATTTATTCATTAAAACGCCGGAGCCATATATTTCCGGAACCTTGCTTTTAAAAGGCGAAAGCTATTTTAGAACTGAGAGTTTATTGATTCCGCGAGGTGGGGAGTTTTCTTCCATTTGTTGGGAGTCTGTGTCTGAGCCCACCGTCTCCCGTTGCCATATTCCAAGCTGAAAAAGAGATTCGATAATTGAAAACAATTTCTTGCATCGGTGAAATGGTTTACTAACACCGTTTAGAATTTCTAATGAGAACAGACATTTTTCTAATGTGCATGAGAACTGGGAGTGAAATTGTTTGAAAACGTGTGAGATAAAGATTAAGTTCGGGATCGTTACATGAAAATTGATAAAAATACAATCGAGATTTTTTCACTTTAACTTCATTTGGTTCAGTCTAAGGCCCCTATATAGACGAGCCGACGTATCAAGCTTTAGTTTCAACACTTTGGATTCAGCGCGTGTTTTAGTATTTGTTTTTTCTATTAAGTGTTGTCTTTTTTGGCGAGTCATCTCTTTTTGGTAATTTTTCTCTGAACAATTATTAGCGGCATGTGAATTTGGCGAAGCTTGGCATTGTCCCAAAACTTTCATGTGGTAACCCTAGCTTCACAACAATGAAAATTGAAAGTAAAAGTTAATAAATTGGATCCAAAGTGGTTGAACTTGAGTTTGATGCTTCGGCCTGTCTATATAGCGGCTCTAGTTCAGTCAGCCCGACGAAAAATAAATGGTATTTTTTTGTGACAACTTGGTCAGTTAAATCAGGACAACGTGATATCAAACTTAAATGTCTTATTTATCTGTGATGATTTTCGAAAAAATTGCCTTTCTACTTTTGAAAAAATAAAACAGAAGTAATATATATTCAAAGATGAATACTCACGAACGAAACATTTCTTAACTATTTGAATTGAGCGAAGCCTCAGAAAACCACGCAAAGCAAAGACAATATCAAAGGCAAAATTAGCTATCGAAGTGAAGTTGAGATGAAGCACTAAATAATGATTTGAATGGAGGAAAGCCTTTAAAAGATTAGAGATTTTATGTGGAAGTTTCAACAAAACTTGGAATAAAAAAAGAACTACCTGTCAGATTTTTTCTAATTAGTCTCTTGATTTGTGAGAACACAAAAACACTGTAAAACTTTTAGCGAAATCCGTCGGGTAATTTTTAAGTCTATAAAGGACATACATACTACATACATACATACATAGGTTCAAAGATACATATATAGGTACATGCATTCATTTTATATATAAGGCAGGGATTCAAGTAAAACAGGCTATCGCAAACTGCAATCGCTACTGGAAATGAATTACATTAGAATGTTTCTTGATACTGGAAATGAATTACATTAGAACGTTCATCGTGACGTTTGCCTATGAAAAACGAGCTAGATAAAACGTCACAGCCTACTTGGCGAATAAGAGGAGATGGCCGACTGCTTGTGAGCTCTTATTGGCTCCGCTCGTAGTTACGTCATTGCCAAGTTAAGTTGATGATAATGTAATTCACTTCCAGTAACGATTGCATTCGAAGCGATCGCAGTGCTGTTTCACTTGAATCCCTGCCTAAAAATGACAACAGTCGCATTGATATAAATATGAAGTGACGGTGCTGTATTTCTGTAAACAAAATGTGATAATGTTTCAATAAAATAAATTCTTGTGTATTTTTTTTAATGATTTACATTTTAAAATAACAAGTCATTTAGTGCGGTCATTATAATTTTTTTCCAGGATCAAGAGTTTTTACGAATGCTGAGGTTTTTTACGATAAATGTAATAAAATTATTGCGGTCTAAAATTAATGAATTACACGTAAAAGCTACATTTACGGAATTTCAAAACTAAAGAAAGTCTTTAAAGAAAGAAGAAAAAAAGCAGTGCGAAATTAAAATAAGTTATAGGAGGTTTAAATAGATTCCTGTTAATGGGGGCAAAAACAGATAAAATTAAGACTAACACATTTACGTATTTTATGAAATGTTCAATGAGACACCAGCCTTGTCTGCGCAACATTAAAATATTTTATTTATTTGGGAAATTTCTAAAATAATCGGGAGGTAGATTGTTCAAGCTCAAGAACTACGAATGAATTTAAAAAATCAATGCATGAGATCTGTTGTTCTGAAAAAAAAAAAATACAGAAAATGGAAAAAATAATAATTATGAAATTAAACTGTATTTGTTAGAGATGCACCGGTTAACCACCTATAATCGGACACTTTTCTGGTTATTAATAATATGCAAAATTGGGCCGATTAGTCGGCTGAAAAAATATTTAAAAATATTATTGTTTAAAGTATACCTTCACTAAGAATCTATGATGAATAATTATATCAACACTAATAATAATCCTCACATTTGAAGTAAAGTTTTTAATAAATTAATTCTCTTACTTTGACTAAATATAATACACAAAGACAATGTTGCAATTTTTTTTATGTGGCAATAGTTTGCTCCTTAGTGCAGTGCTTTTAGATAATCTCTAATTTTCACAAAGAATGAAAGTCTTGATTAAATTGCTACTAATTACTAAAAATTTTAAATTATAAGTACTCCTTAATTGAAGTGCTCACCAGGCTTTGCATCCCCTTATTTTATATTTTTATGCTTAATTAAAATAACTAACAATGCGTTGATGTAATATTATTTACAGTAATATGAAAATAGGTTCTAAGAAATTTGATAAAATATTGAAAATATTTCGTAAAAATTAGGAAAAAAAAATCTCTCAGAAATGAATTACTTACTATTTCTAAACTCGGAACTGGAAAAGAGAGAAAAAATAATGATGGTAAAATTGGTAGCATTAAAACACTCATCCTAATCATTGAGCCGATTCATCGGCCGATTATCAAAGACCTATTAATCGGTAATCGGTCAATTTGCTTATCGATGCATCCCTAAGTATTTGTACAAACGAAAGTGCATAAAAAGCAGACGATAAAATGCAGTTTCTAAAAACATTCCATTAGCCATGTTGCAATGGATCACATCACATTTGTCCGCCAGTCGCAAAGAAAGCAGACTGAGAAAGATCCAGTCACGACGAAGTGAAATCAATAATCAATCTGGTTTGGCCAAAGAAAAGAAGAACAAAATTTTAAATAAAATATTTAGAAAGAGAGACAGTTATAAACGTTATTTGAGATTTTAGGAAACATCGATGCTTAATGTTTAGAAATATATACGCTTGCTATTCAACAACGAGCTCAAATCTGCTGCAAACATTAGAATTCTTCTTCACACTTTCTGTCTGAAGCGCCACAGCAAAAAAAAAACCAATACTCCCACTACTCTGTTTTTATAGGACGTCTCTTCTGACAAAATGTCTCCGATTCCATGTGTTCCTCCTTTCGCATCCTTAATCCCATGTGCCTCTAGTGGAAGAAAACAGATTTTATGCAGAATAAGATTCTACATACAATGCAGTCATAATCTAAAAATCACCATTTTGTTCTGGCTCTCTGAGTTTCTGACATGAAAGGTCCAATAAAACACGTGCTTGTGTCTTCGCTAAATTGAAATATTTTAATCAGTTGGCTAATTTCCTAAATCCCAACAAGGTGGATTCTTCAAGCTCTAGAACTGTGAAGTAACATATTTATAAAAAAACAGACATTATATAAACGTTATGCAACATTTTAGAAAACATTAATGCGTAATGTTTTGTAATATATACGCTTGCTATTCAACAATCTGCTGCGAACGTTAGAACACTTCTTCACACTTTCTGTCTGAAGCTGCCTCCCAGGGGAAAAAGCATTTCTTGGAAGAGCCCACACCGAAAAAAACAATAATCCCACTACTCTGTTTTTATAGGACGTCTCTTCTGACAAAATGTCTCCGATTCCACATGTTTCTCCTTTCGCATCCTTAATCCCATGTACCTCTGGCGGGGGAAAAAAACAGAATTTTTGATTCGTTCTTGGGGGAAAATGTATCAGGAATAAATGCCCGTACCGAAATGGGGTTTTCTTTTCATGCAAGATAAATTTAGTGTTTGGGGAAAAATATGTTTTTGATTTTTTGATTCCTAGAAACACGTTTTTACACACCGTTTTTCCATTTGTGCTGCTGCGAAACCTTTTAGACGGTAGATGTCGTTGACAAATGAAAATATATAGAATTTGAAGTGTAACCAATATATCAAGCTATCGACCCATTTATCGCTGACAACAGTCCAAACTCTGGCAATTGAATTTCAATTTCGCATGCTTTTTAAATGGATGTTAAGGGTGTAAAATATTAGGGTAATTTCGGCTCTTAACAACTGGTTTACTTGTGTGCTTACTTGATGAAAGAGAAAAAACTGTCATTTTCTGCCTCACACCATTTGTTCAGCATGTTATAATTTAGATTCTAATAAAACTTTTCATTTTCCATTTACTAAATATAATTTTTTTCCGTGCGGCAGGCGTTTTTTTTTTTTTTCATTCCAGTAGAATTCATGTTGTTTAACTTATTGGGTGGCTTGCTTTACAATTTCATGGAACTGTCAGTGCTATGCAACCCATTAATGCTTAGCGTCGCTTTTTAGGGACGGTCCAAAGAGTGTCTGAATTTACCAAAACTGAACATTTCAACCAAATAATAGTGTTCAATTTTTCTTTGGTATTGTTTCAAATTATTATCAACAGATTGCAGCACGTAACCATTGTAAAGTGTGTTCTGTAGCCGTGTAACCAAAATTAAAATATCTTTGAAAAAAATGTCAGGCATTAATGGGTTAATGACTTCTTTCAGTTAATCGTCACGTTATTTTACATTTAATTATTGTTTTCAAATTCTTATCTTAATAGATTTGGCAGATCATTTTACGACGCAATGGAATATTTAATCTTGTTTAAGTTCTCGGTTTATTTAAAAGTGACTTAAATGTGCAAAAACTTTATAGCCAAATAAGTGTGTCTATGTAATTCTGACTGAACAGGGTGTCAAATACTACAGAGGGCTGCCGTACTGTTGTAGAATATCGCTAACTAGGAAATCGCTAGTTGCTAATAATGATGCGTCCATTTAGTAATTACGTATCAATTACGTGCTAAATAGATCTAGATTTTAAATAATTAATCAGCTAATTTCGTCAAAAGGCAATTAAACTGCACGAAGGAGTTATATTGTTGAGCAGCTAATTATTAACTTATAATTATTTGCAGAATATTAACTCAATCATCCAAATAACGGAACTAATTTCAGCCTTAAAACCAAGAACGTCGTAAAATCCGTAAGGTTAACATCGGGTTTAAGCGATGTATTTACAATCCAGCAGCGGAAGAATTAACTTTAATTAGTTTGGCGTTAATCAAACATGAATAAGCTATACGAAGGCCTTCTTAACCCATTTATGCCCAAGTTTTTTTTTTTTAACAATTTTTTTCCTCAATTTTCATCTGCTTAAAACTCTTACTTGGAATGGTTTACATACATTTTAGGCGTAAAATAGATCGCCGTAGCCATATTTATTAAGTTATTTAACGTCCTGTTTATAGGATATTTTGCAGATATATGTGAGCAAAATACGACCTTACTCGACTTTACTTTAGCAAAGTAACATTACAGAAAGCATCTCTGATCAATTTTAAGCAAATCAATTTAAATAGTTTCATTTTATGAAAAAAAAGTTCGCAAAAAAACTTCCTTTCTGTGGCTACCCATGCTGGATCGTGGCTTGACTGATTTGTCTGAAAATAGCTGTCGATAAATAAACTCGGATGTCCAACTAGTGGTTCTATCAGGTTTTCTCAAGAAGGACTATTTAACTTGTGAAAAACAGATTTACATACATCCATTTATATATATATATATATATATATATATATATATATATATATATATATATATATATATATATATATATATATATATATATATATATATATATATTATACACTCAATTTTTATTTGGCCATAAGGAAGATACATGGACCATGTGAACTCATTCGGGGAGAAAATGTAAAGGAATTCATTCAAATAATAAGAAGGGACCACACTGGTCCCGCAAGCCGTTCTAGGAATAGGAGAATTCTCAGTCTTTCGAGTGTTTAGATATCTCCCTCACTGTAACAGTTAGAAGTGTAGGAAAGGTTATTTCCTTTGAAAGAGTCTTGTAACAGTCTCGTTTTATACTTAAGAGTCAATTTAAACTCACATTTTGTCAATAGAATCTTATCAAAAATGTTTGCTCTTACTGTCTAAAATTTTTTCGTGCAACCTCCGCAGCATCTGCACATGCGCCAAGTCTCTTCGGACTTTCTCGAAATAAGGGGGGGGGGAAAGCAACGAGGAAGTAGTAAGCGAACAAAAGCTGAAGTTATCGGGAAGTGCGCATCGTAAACCGATCTCCCCTATTTCAGATGGAAGCGTCCGTGGCTGCCAGGCGCACAAAGCGCAAACAGACAGTAGAAAGTCTCTGTCGAGATAATATTATGAAAACAAACAAATTAGCTTGACCTATGAAAAGTAAGAAAAACGCCAAACTGCTTGCACAAGAAATCAGCTATTAAAACTTTTTTATAGTATTTTTTAGGTTACAATGGACTGAAAAACTATCGTAGTTTTTGTTAATCCGTTACATTTCAGGCAGTAATTTATTTTATAAATGGCTTCCTGGTTATGTATGTCATTTACTGTATAAATAGCAACTTGATAGCCTGTATCGATTATTTCATAATTGACATTTGTTTTCAACACATTTCTTTAAAAAAAAACAGAATGCAATTTAAATTAATTTACCTCAATCCAAGTTTAAATTTTATCGATAAAAGCTAAACAAATTGGTAATTACCTCTTAGAACTTCTATTACGAGATAATATGATAAAGACAAATAAAATAGCAAGACTTTTCAAGAGCAGTATTATGCATAGTAAGAAAATGCCAAATAGCTTGTAAAGAATTCAACTAGTATTTTTTACAATACAATGACTTCTGAAAAAAGGAAAATACCCTAGATTCTATTGATCCATTACGTTTCATGTTGACGTTTTTTTATTTCTGTTTCTTTGTGGCAGCACTGCTAGGACCTTTTGTATCTTTCTTTTCACCAGGAGTTCGGCCTCGCATTCCTTTGAATTTTATTGGAATTTCGATCTCAAATTCTTTCTTATCAAATCTATTTTACTTCGCGTACATACTGCGAAAATTTCGGTAGTCACAAATGTTTGATATTAAGAGCAGATTTCTTTTAAGAACTGTTTTGTAATATGTTCATTCGGGATGAGGTTGATTAAGTCGGTATTGATTTTTCCAGTCTTGTAACTTTTTGAAGTGAAGAACAAAAATAAATAAAAATAAATATGCAAATAAAATGTTTTACTTCTTTCTACATCTAAAAGAATTGAATTTTGTTTAAAACTTCTTTGTGGAACATTTGTATTTCAAACTTTACGTGAAATATTATGTCATAAGATGTTATTTTCATAATTTCTTAGCTTAAAGTTAAAACATTACGTTCCCAATTACTTCATTTCATGTTAAGTAAATGAATAAAACCTATAATTTCTGTGACTAACAACTAAAATAATAAAGAAAATAAATATAATGATGAGTGTTAAATGAATTAGAGGATTATGATAAGAGAACCATTTGAGTTAAAACTAAAATTTTTTGGTTTCGGCTTTAAGTTGTTTTTTTTTCCCCCCAAAAAACCCAGAATTAGTTTGGTTTTACGTGATTTCTTAAATTACGGGACACCACAAAAATTACACTAGAAAAAAAACTGTTGACATTTCACAGATCAATTAATTCAACTTCAAACAATTGTTTTTTTTTTCATTTACTTGTTACTAAAAGCTCTTGTAAGCTCATTGTAACATGCGTAATGCCGTTTCAGAAATTATTTTTTTTTTAAACCACGAATTGAAAAACTAATAAGTACTCCCTTCCCTAGAAAATCCTAAAAAAAAATTTGAAGTCCACATCTTTTCATTATATTATAGTGTATCCATTTGAAACTATATCAAAAAGGTACTAATGAAATTTTTGCTGTGTCCGAATGATGTGAGGTTTTATCATAATGAATGAGGCCCATTTACACTCACACTTTTACTGGTTCTAATATCTACAAGATTATATATATACAGGGTGAGTTCGATCGAATCTGCCATACGAAAAGGGGTGATAGAAGAGCCCAAGTGGAGTATAGAACCACCCATTAGCGGTGTCAATTCGTAACCGTAACCGAGTTATGGTATATTTAAGGAAAATTCGCAAAAAAACAAAATTCTGAGAAAAAGACCAATTTCTGAAGTTCCTGTTGGGTCTACGCACAAAATAAGCACATATTTCGAAAGAGCAGAAAAAATCCTTTAAAATGACATCTTTTTCATCAGGATAGTCGCACTTTATAACGAGTTACAAGCTTTCAAACACTGGAAACACTCAAAAATGAAATTTCATCAAACTTTTCAGCCAAAAATTTCAGAAACAACCGTATGAGCTACAACCGGTCAAATGCACCAAAAACTTTCCCATTTCACTAGCTTTCAGATGATACAACAGAAAATCCTATTGGGCTTCAAGTTCAGCAGATATTCCAGCTTTTGTTTGAAACAGTATGAAAATCGTCCTTTGTCAGAATATGGAAACCAGCAAAGAGTCAGACTTTTATGTTCTAAATTTTCTATTTCATGTAAGTGTACTGGTTTATTTATTCAAGAAAAGGAAAATTTTATAACTAAATATTAAATTGTAACACTTTATTAAGTTAATAATCACAACAGAAGATAACAACACGTAGAAACAAAGGAAGCATTACTTTAACGCGCTTTTCACAAAGAAAAATTCAAAATTAAATGAGTTACACTAACATCTAGGAGTACATTTACATGTAAACAATCCTCAACATTTCCCAGAGCTACTGAAATTATCATCCCCCACACCGGATAGATGACCTGGGCCTTTTAAGAGCAAAAACTACCGTCGCTCTCAATGAAATTTCATTTCTCACTTTTGCTACTGCTCCATCAAGCCAAATGCGCAAGTCCTGCAAACTGGTTGCATCTGAGCAGTAAACTGCTTGTTTCAAGAATCTCCAAACAAAGAAGTTTGCTGGCGTCAGGTCTGGTGATCTAGGTGCCCAAGGAATAGGACCCAAATGACAGGATGAATGGACTCTATGAAATTAAATTTCATAGAGAGCGACGGTAGTTCTCGCTCTTAAAAGGCCAAGGGCATCTATCCGGTGTGGGGGATGATAATTCCAGTAGCTCTGGGAAATTTTGAGGATTGCTTACATGTAAATGTACTCATAGATGTTAGTGTAACTCATTTAATTTTGAATTTTTTTTTTTTTTTTTGTCAAAAGCGCGTTAAAGTAATGCTGCCTTTGTTTCTACGTGTTGTTATCTTCTCTTGTGATTATTAATTTAATAAAGTGTTACAATTTAATATTTAGTTATAAAATTTTCCTTTTCTTGAATAAATAAACCAGTACACTTACATGAAATAGAAAATTTAGAACATAAAAGTCTGACCCTTTGCTGATTTCCATATTCTGACAAAGGACGATTTTCATACTGTTTCAAACAAAAGCCAGAATATCTGCTGAACTTGAAGCCCAATATGATTTTCTGTTGTATCATCTGAAAGCTAGTGAAATGGGAAAGTTTTTGGTGCATTTGACCGGTTGTAGCTCATACGGTTGTTTCTGAAATTTTTGACTGAAAAGTTTGATGAAATTTCATTTTTGAGTGTTTCCAGTGTTTGAAAGCTTGTAACTCGCTATAAAGTGCGACTATCTTGATGAAAAAGTTGTCATTTTAAAGGATTTTTTCTGCTCTTTCGAAATATGTGCTTATTTTGTGCGTAGACCCAACAGGAACTTCAGAAATTGGTCTTTTTCTCAGAATTTTGTTTTTTTGTGAATTTTTCTTAAATATACCATAACTCGGTTACGGTTACGAATTGACACCGCTAATGGGTGGTTCTATACTCCACTTGGGCTCTTCTATCACCCCTTTTCGTATGGCAGATTCGATCGAACTCACCCTGTATATATATATATATATATATATATATATATATATATTTGCATTTCTGCAACATATGATTTATTTTAATTTAAAAGACTCATTTAAAAAAAATACAAATCAATTATTTGATAAAAAAAAAAGTCTATTGCAGAAAAATACATGCTGATTTTGTCACTAGTTGACAGCACATTGTAGTCCTGGATCTGAGAGCACTTCTGTAGGAATGTTTGAGTACGGAGAATTTCTTTTCAAAAATGCTTAGTAGGTGCCCTAGAAAGTATTTTGGACTCAGGTGGACATCCGCCACCTGGTGCGTTTTTTTGCTATGACGTCATCAAAGATGGCGGCCGCTCGCTCCCATAAATGCCATATAAATGCTCAGCACTTCGGTAGGAAATTTAAGTAGGGAGAATTTCTTTTCAAAAATGTTTAGTAGGTGTCCCAGAAAGTCTTTCAGACTCGGGTGGACATCCGCCACCTGTTACATTTTCCCATTATGACGTCATCAAAGATTGCGGCCGCTAGATCCTATAAATACTCATATCTATGTTAATACTTGACCGATTTGCATGAAAATTGCAAAATTCTTTACTTATTTGTCTGATGTTTATTTGTCTTTAAGCTGCACTGTTAGAAATTTACTTGAAAAAATGATTAAAAATCAATTTATTGTTTGTTTTTTTCTTTTTTTTCAGCTACCAACGCTTAACCATAAAAAACGGTATTAACGCTTCTATTTGGGCGAGAAAATAATATGTGCTAATTGACTGCTTCTGGTATGCCAAAATGTACAACTATTACTAACCAGTAAAAAGGTCCTGCTCCTCCAAACGATTTCAAAGAAAATTTAAATTCATTTAAAATAGATGTGAATGAGACGAAATACGAAAACTCAGAGATGTTATTATAGCAGTTTAGGAGAATTACTTCTTTTTTATACAGTTCTGATGGTATTGTTGATTATGAGTTTTCTACTCTGAAAGAAATATTTGAAGAACCGCTTTTAGCATCCTATAGTTCTGAAGGTACCCTGTGCAAAAATATTATCTCAATTAATGGCCCGTAGCATTCTTTGTACTAGAAGACGACAAATTCTCAATGTCAATGTTCTTCACATGAGAATACAGCGATAATCTAAGTTCATCTAAAAGTGTACAGAATGACCCTTTTCATAATACGTGCACTAAGTGTTCTTTTGCAGATTTTCGAATTTGCTCCACGTATTCCAGTCTGATGATACTCCAAATTTCTCCAAATATCTCATAAAATCACGATAAGGAGCTACTTTTTTGGTGTAAAACGTACTCCAGTAATTTGATCCAGATAGTGGGTGAATAATTGGAAGGTTTTCATCTGGCTTTGCGGTGAATATTATGAAAAGACAAAAGTAGCGTAGAATCACCAACTCCAGGGCTCCTCTGAAGTTCCTGAACACCCAATCGATGCATCAGAGTATACCAGTGAAACAAAGCTAACCCCATTATTCTTGAAGTCTGCTTCCTCTGCTGTCAAGCAATAAAGTCCAGGTCTTTCCACATTGTGATATCAGTTTGTTTCATGAAGATGCTCAAAAGCTCTTGATTAGGGAAAGCAGAGTAGCATCTTGAGATATTTTAATAACATGTATGACAATGCTGCTGCCTTGTTTCTGAAAGACTTTTTAGATGAAAATTTTGCTCTAACTCAAGAAATATAATAGACTGTTCTACAGCTCTTTGTGATAATCCCAATATATGATTTAAAAAGAAAAGAACAGGAACTGCTTCGGCAAAAGCTTTGATTTTATTTGTCATAACCTTTCATACACAGGACGTTCACTATATAACAGGACTTTTCGTTAGACTTGAACAAGGTTTCTTCTCTTTTGCCATAAGATTTTTCTAGCTCTTTTAACCATGCACCTTTTTGCAATTTTAACATAAACCCCTGATCATTAAACAATGAACAGTTTGCAAATAGTGGATACTGAAAGAGCTCTTCCATGGCGTCAGATGAACAAGTTAAAACTTTTTGCATCGTGCTGTGCCCCCTTTAGTTGAAAATTCAAAACAATTTTGTTACCATAAGAAAGCTTATTACTTTGTAATGTTTCTGTAAAAATTTAATTGTTTACCACTCTATTAATTGTTTTCAAATTTGTGATAAAAGATAACATGGCAGAGGCTCAAGCAAGTTTCGTGACTGTGCAGTTGAGGAGGTTATGAAGCTTTTGTTTCTCAGCAAAGGACAGTCACTCTGAAATGTCACAGACACTAGGGGAAAACAGGACTGTTCTTTCTTCGGAGAAACAGCTTCTTACCGCTCCTCAACCGCACAGTCGTGAAACTTGCTTGAGTCTCTGCCATGTTATCTTCTACCTCAAATTGTGAAACACAGTTAATAGAGTGCGAAACAACTTACATTTTTATAGCAATACTAAAAGGTAGCAAGCTTTATGGTAACTATATTTTTTTCAATTTTCAACCAAAGGGGCAAAGCCAGGAATTTTTCAGAACCACCTCGTATCGTGGTGTTTTGTTCAAATACCATATCCGATTCAATAAACACATCGGATATTAGACTTCTCCGAAGATATTTTCCTAAGCAGCATATCGCAATTGTGGGTGTTTGTAATGCATCCAGTCCCTTTACAATATTTGCAAACTTATCTGGAATGTTTAGTTGAACTTATTATGTGGGACTGTGTACACACCTTCGTCATAGGTTTCTTCATAGGTTTCTGGCCCAGCTGGTTGAGGACAAGATTGAAATTCATCAGAGCTGTGTAAATAGTCGCATGCTAATTTACATGGTATAAATTCACTAGTAAAAATCAAAATTGTTGTTACTATAGATTTGCTTTAAAACTGAGTGCATTATAAGCACTACAGGATGCTACAAGCGGTTCTTCGAAAATTCTTTCACAGGAGAAAACTCATAATCAACAATATCATCAGAACTGTGTAAAAAAGATCAAGGAATTTTCCTAAATTGGTATAATAAAAGTTTTCGTATTTCGTCTCATTCGCATCTATTTTGCTGAATTTAAATTTTCTTCGAAATTGCTTGGAGAAGCAGGACCTTTTTACTTATTTGTAACAGTTGTATAGTTTGGCATACCAGAAGCGGTCAATTAGCACAGATTATTTTCTCGCCCAAATAAAAGCGTTAATACCATTTTTTATGGTTAAGTGTTGGCAGCTGAAAATAAGAAAAAAAAGCAATAAATTGATTTTTAATAACTTTTTCAAGTAAATTTTTAACAGTGCAACTTAAAGACAAATAAGCATCAGACGAATAAGTAAAGAAATTTGCAATTTTCATGCAAATCGGTCAAGTATTAACATAGATATGAGCATTTGTAGGATATAGCGGCCGCCATCTTTGACGTCATAATGGAAAAATGTAACAGGTGGCGGATGTCCACCCGCGTCTGAAAGACTTTCTGGGACACCTACTAAACATTTTTGAAAAGAAATTCTCCCTACTTAAATTTCCTACCGAAGTGCTGAGCATTTATATGGCATTTATGGGAGCGAGCGGCCGCCATCTTTGATGACGTCATAGCAAAAAGACGCACCAGATGGCGGATGTCCACCCGAGTCCAAAATACTTCTTAGGGCACCTACTAAGCATTTTTGAAAAGAAATTCTCCGTACTCAAACATTCCTACAGAAGTGCTGTCAGATCCTGGACTATTGTCCTCAGTAATCGCAAATAATTAGAAAAATATCTGATGCTTCAGAACTGTGTCTTTACTATAAAAAGAATACATTATATTTTATGCTTCCTCTTGCTTTTTGAAGATATAAATTACCAGGTAAGAAATTTGAACATTTTTCGCTCATTTAAAATTAATTTTAATTCTCTATTGGAAAACGTTTTTAAGAAATTGTATGTTACTTATACCTTGCCGCAAACAAAAAAATGACTGAAATTCAATTTAAAACTGCTTTTTTTTTAATACTTTTCATCTTTATTATTACTTGAGAACTAACTGATATAATGTTTTCATAGAAATTTAAAAAATTGCGAAGTTAAGGGATATATATATATATATATATATATATATTGTATTACCCCGTATTAGTCGGCATGCCGCAAAATTCGAGGGTCACCAGACTTTTTATAACCCGTACCTGGTCCTTTCCAGCATGCCAGAAAAACCAAGGTTGGAAAAAAAGAACTTAGTATTATCCCAAGAACACTAAAAACTTTTAAAATAATATAAGTTATGTGCTGGTGTGCCAAGCATAAAGATCTCGAAAAAAGTACCATCTATAGAGGCATAAAACATTAAGAAGGGATTTCTCATTTGGCGCTCAGCTTTTTTTAACACGGCAGTATAGATCATTTTATTAATACGAATACATGATTTAATTTTGTAAAAATGTTAATAAATAATATCAAGATAACGCATCAATCCACCATGATTTATTTCGTTGATTTGTTTTTGAAAGAGGCGTTTATTAATATTTTTCCTTACAGTGGTTTGCTTTACGGTTGAAACAAACTGCTCTTTCCCGTTTCCTTAGCGGCCATCTACTGACAATGACGTTTTTTAACGGAACTAAAGTCTTCGAGATGTGCACTAAGTGCTCTTCTGCTCAGGCCTCCCCTGAGCATATTTTATCATGTCTGGGGCTTTCCAAATTGGATCTTATCCAAAACCCCTTGATGGTTCTTGACTTTCTACGGGTGAATAGACTCATGGACCTGATCTAGCTCTGCTGGTCTCGGGGATCAGAACAAACAAACGGTTGAAACAGAAAATTAATTTTTATTTTGTTGCGAAATGAACCTTGAACTAGCATGCCGGAAAATCCGTATTTTCCGGCATGCTGGCCAACCTTGCTTTTTCCGGCATGCCGGTTAATGCGGGATAATACGGTGTTTGGGTAGCACATTACAACGAGCATGCACTCGCTTAGCGAACAGTCTCAGACGTACTCTTTTACACAGTCAAACCTGTCTATCTCGAATTTCACAGAACAGAAGAATCATTCGAGATAGGGAGGTTTCGAGATACAGAGGTTGTGATAAATTTACAAAAATAAGCAATTGGAACAAAGTCAAGTACTTAATAGCTTGTTTTGCATTGATATTGTTGAATATTTTACCGTACGACATGTTGCGAGTCCACTAATTGTGATGACTATATCGCTAGCAAGTTAATGCATACCTTTAAGTACGAACAGTCTTTGAATGATTGTGCAAAAGAGGATTTTTGTCTCCAAGTTATACCATTGGTAAAAGTGGCTGGAGATGAAATTCAAAAATGAGAGTCGTGAAAATTCGAGATATAGTGGTTTTCGGGAAAAATCATACGAGATAAACTTGAGAAAAAACATTAAACTTATTCTGTAAAGGCAGGGAAATTGAATAATTTCGACATAGAGAGGTTTTCGAAATAAGCAGGTTCGAGATAAACAGGTTCGACTATTCTATTCTATTCTAGAAGTCAATAAACTTCGACACACATGAGGACTGCGTACTATGCGCCTTGCCTCCACAGATAGTACAATACAGATTTTATTGAAGGAAAGAATTTACAGCACTGAGAAGGAAGTTACACCCAGGGCAAAGGCGGGAATCGAACCCGCGCCTCTTGGGACTACAAACTGACGGGCAGGCCCACTGCGCCGTTGAGGCCCCACAGGTTCGACTGTATTACATTGCATTCGTTCTCACACTTCGCTCGCTTCGGCGGTTACAGTTTATACACAACACTTTTCCTGCATATACTCATATTTACGAAAATAGTAGCTTTGGGCGTATTATGATAAGAAATGAAGGATCAAAAACTACATTAAGCTTTCAATGCAACGATAAAAATTAAACTATCCTAGCAGCGCTCAAAGAAAATATTGTGCGTACAGAACACAACGGAATTAATTTTCTTCCATTATAAACCAAAACAAAGTATTTTATAAAATTTATAAGAACTATATTACACTGCAAGGTTTCTTGACAAAAACATCGTGACGTCAGCGTGACGTTAGCCTATGAAAAACGAGCTAGATAAAACGTCACAGCCTACTTGGCGAATTAGAGGAGATCGCTAACTGCTTGTGAGCTCCTATTGGCTCCGCCCGTAGTGACGTTTAGTGTCAACTTAAGTTGCTGTCGAGTGTAAGTGACTCCGTCTCTCGGTCTGATGCTCACCAAATCATTCAAAAATCTATATATATATATTAGCTGACCCGGCGAACTCTGTTCCGCCTTAAAGGCAAATATAAAGAATAAAATAAGCAAATTTAATAAATAAGCATAATAAATAAGCAAATGTTTGAATTTATTAAGTTTTTTTCATTAGAAAATACAAAAAAAAAAAAAAAAGAAATTAAGTACCTACATTAATCATCCATTATTGTTTCTGTATTTACAACCTATTTTACTGAGTTCCAGAAACTGTCAGAACATGTGCTTTATGTTGCCCGGTGACAGAGGCTCAAAAAAGGCTTAGTTAAAAAGATAATTTTTTCGGACTGCTTATCAACTGACTGCTCCATCGATAAATCCATCCAACAAACTTTTGCAAGCTTTCTTTCTTTTCTCTCTTTTTTTTTTTGGTTTGTAACTCTAGTTCCTCTGTAGCTAATGGTCTCTTTTTAATACGATTTTATTAATTTCACATGTGGGTTTGTTGTATGTATGCATGTATGTATGTATGTAACTCTGAATAAAAGATAAAATTTACGTTTTTTGCAAATATAAAAGTAATATATTTAATATTATTTTTAATACTAAAGGCTAAACTGTATTGCATATTGATGTATTATAAGTACATGTAAACTTAAGTGCGGATGTTCAGTAGTCTTGAAAATCAGAGGGAAACCCGTGATGATCACAGCGCATTCCAATGTAAAAGCGTATTTTTTAGTTTTTTTTTCAAAACTATATTTTAAAATTATTAATGACTTTACTTGTCCGTGTAAGCACAACGTTTGTGCTAACTGAAATCTAAAATGAACACGTTTTAAAGGCTTTTCCCTATTGATTTTTTGTTTGTTCACTCTGTTGAACATCAACTAAGCATTGATAATGAGTCGTTATATAATGTACTCACAAGAAAGCCACTAAATCAGCCAGGAGTTATCCTACAACCGCTTTCCACCTCTCAGCCTCAGAGCGCCAGAACGAAGTAAGTTAAAAACTCTTAAGTAACAATCCTTTCTGACAGCTTATCACATAAATTTCAAGGGAAGTAACGCGTTTGTTTATAATTTACTTCACAAAAAAGTCAAATAACACTCAACGCCCCGCTAACTTACAACCTGTTTACTGCGCTCCGGAAGCTGCCAGAACGTGTGTTTTATGTCGCTCAGAAATGGAGGAGTCAAAAAAGGCTTAGTAAAAAGGATTAGCCAGGAATACAGAAAAGCTGGTAGCTAAATAGATAATTTGCAATAAAAAATATATTGCGGTCCTAAATTGAGATAAAAACTATGCTATCATTTAAGTTGGACCAAACTGAAACTGCGTGCAAAATTTGGTTAAAATCGGTTCAGTAGCTGAGGAGTCCTGAGGAGTCCCCACAAACACAGGGACACGTAATTTTTATGTATTAAGATAAATGGATGTATGTATGTTTGTTCCTTATACAAATCCAGTTTTTGTCGGATTCTCATCAAACTTGGTACAGAGGTTCCTGGATGCACTAGAATTCACATAGGAAATTGAAATCTTGAAAAAAATCAAAAACGCTCTAAATTAAAATATTTTCGTCTCAAAAAGGCCATTATCTTTCAGTTTTAAATAGATAGAGTAATGGAAATAAGCCTTTAAGCAAACAAATTGAAAAAAAAAATAACAGATTTAAATATGAGTATTTTGCAACAAAGATTACGATTAACAATGAATTATTAATTTAAGACTCACCTATTTCATTTTAGAATGAAATAAGTTAAACATAATGCAATACCGAGCAACGCCGGGTAATAAGCTAGTATAGTATACATCTAGAAAACATGGGAATTCATCTGTGGTGTACTATTTTATAGGAGCTGTTACCATAGCAAGCGCCTTCATTGTCTTACCATTCGTATTTTTAGCAAAAGCAGACAATATCGATTTCTCCTTACTAGACAATGTCACATCCCAAAGAGAATTTTGAGGTGAAATTTTCTACTTACACTCCTTTTTATTTTATGCTCTTGCACTTCAAAGCTACTGTAGCTTAAAAAGGATCGATAGTTGATGAAGAATGGTAGCACGGATGATTAAACCCATATTTTCCGCTACCTAAAACAATTTATAAAACGTTTCTACCTCTTTAAGAGGAAATAAGGTAGTTGCAATTTATCGTTAGTATATTCACAAGAAAAGGGATTTAGTTAATGGAATTTTAACTGCTTTGCTCTCAGAGAATGAAATTTATACGTTTCTCCTATCTTAGTAGCTACGGAGGTTTTGCTAAATTTTTTTCTTCAAGCCTTTTATAGATTCTTTGAACATCCCGGAAAAGCCTGAATTAATTTTAGGACTACATGAAACTTTACAAAGAAGACATACAGTTAACGCTTTTACTTGATCTTTTAGTTTCCTCAATTCACTTAATGCCAACTTCTGCTGGCTTTATCTCACTAATGTACGTTTTCAAATAAAAAAAGAGGTGATTAAAATATAACTATTGCTAGTACTAGGGATGCAACAATAAGAAAATCGGCCGATTACCGATTAATCGGCAGTTGACAATCGGCAGATTAATCGGCAGAGCCGGTTAATGACAAAGATGATTGTTTTTTTTCTCTCTTATACAATTCCGAGTTTAGAAATAGTAAGTAGTTTATTTCTTAGAAAAGATTTTTCATTACATAGCTTAATTATTACAAAATAATTTCAATATTTTATCAAATTTCTTAGAACCAATTCTCATATTATTGTCAGGAATATTACATTAGCACATTGTTAATTATGTTAATTGGACATAAAATTCAAAGAAAAGGGGGTCTGCGATGAGCACTCCAACTTAGGATTACTTCTAATTTATAATTTTTAATAATTAGTGGCGGATAAATTCAAGACTTCAATTCACATAGAATTCGGTTGCGAAAGTTCTTTGTGAAAGTTAGAGGCTAAAAGCACTGTGGTAAGAAGAAAACTTTCGCCACATGGAAAATGTTGCAAAGTTCTTATGTGTATATTTATTCGAAAGTAGGAGAATTAATTTATTAGAAACTTTATATCAACTGTGAGGATTATTATTACTGTAAATGAAATTATTCATTAGTTTCTTAGTGAAGGTATACTTTAAACAGGGCCATCATTTTGGGGTTCAGGGGGGAGGGTCAATTGCCCCCCCCCCCAGACTTTGGGAAATCAATGTATTTACATGTTAGTAGGCGTGGTTTTTGAAATTTTGTTGGCAAATTTACATTGTGTATACGCCCTTTGCCCATCCCCCCCCCCCCCAGAAATAATTGAAATGACGGTCCTGACTTTAAAGAATAATATCCTTTAACCCTTTAAGCGGTCAATTATTTTACCAGAAATGCTTCCAAAAAAGGCATATTTTTTTATTGCATATAGTTAAGTACCATACTTAACAGAATAAGAATATAAATAATTTTTAAATTTTTTTTTTTCGTTTTCAATGCTTTTACAATATTTTTTATTTTACAATTTTGGTCACAAAATTCCGAAATATTTGCTTTTTTCAAGTACATTCTGCATGCAGTAATGAATGGTTTACAAATTATGCAAAAATTTCTCTCACACTTACTGTGGATTTTGAGGTTTACAATTTTCCGAACAGTCCAGATTTCCAGAAAAGGAAATCTGAAAATATCGATGCCCGTACACCGTACGGGCAAACCAGATGAGGCCAATTTCGGGTAGCACGTACACCGTACGGGCAAACCGCTTAAAGGGTTAAAAGAAATCGACCGATTAATCGGCCCGATTTCGCCACCTGTTAATAATCGGAAAAGTGGCCCATTACGACCGATTGATCGATACTGCCGATTAATCGGTGCATCCCTAGCGTACCTTATGTTACTTAAGCTTTTGCGCGTTTAGTGTAAAAACAAGAAACGATAAAATCAAGACACAAACAGGGTTCCTTTGCGTAAAAAGCTTTGTAATACTGTCGAACCTGTTTATCTCGAACCTGCCTATCTCGAAAACCTCTCTATGTCGAAATTTTTCAATTTCCCTGCTTTTACAGCATAAATTTAATAATTTTTCTCATGTTTATCTCGAATGATTTTTCTAGAAAACCTCTATACCTCGAACATCAACAAGTCATTTTCAATTTCATCTCCAGCCATCTTTATAAACGGTATAACTTGGAAATAGAAGTCATCTTTTACACAATCATTCAAAGACTGTTCGTACTTGAAGGTATGCATTCACTTGCTACCGATAGAGTCATCACAATTAGTAAAACGTGGACTCACAACATGTCGCACAGTAAAATATTCAACAATATCAATGCAAAGCAAGATATTAAGTATTTGACTTTATTCCAATTGCTTATTTTTGTAAATTTAATCACTATCTCTGTATCTCAAAACCTCCGTATCTCGAATTTTTCTTCTGTCCCGTGAAATTCGAGATAGACAGGTTTGACTGTATTTGTTACTGATACGTAACGCTTTTTCGGCGCAAGAAAAATATTAAGGACTGCAGAAAGAAATGCTAATTAATTAACTAAAGATTTCCTATAATCGAATTCCTACTGTAAAGACAGGTTTTTTTAGATCATTTCCTCTCTAATTATTTTAGCCGTATAACTGCAGGTGAGAAGATGTGATTCGCTACTATTACTGTTTAATTTTAACAAGAAAACTGAATTTTTTAATCAATGTTATATGTTATTCAAAACTATTTGGGTATTTCATTATAAGCAATACATCATATGTTACCCTGTTTCCCTGTTTGATTTTTGTACTAGCTGCTTGTCCAGGCTCTGCACGGCATCTACCTAGAGAATAAAACTTTCGTCAAGTGACGTGTGTGTCGAAAAGTCGCGATTTGGTTAAAGTCGACATTTTCCCCGCTAGCAGTACGAAAAATGAATCGATCGCCAAAAATTTTTGAATCCCCCCGTAACAGGAAAAGCCTAAAAACAAAAGCAAGAACTATTTATTCATTCTCAAGAAAATAAAATGGCCACATCTTTTTCTTGTCCTTAATTTCCTGCACGCTAAGTAATTTCCGTTGCTCTCATCGCAGACGATATTAATAATTCAATATAAAATTGATTTTTACGAACTTAAAAAAGGCCCGTATTTTTTTTTTCTGGGTGAATTTAACGATTAGGGGTTTTCAAAACCTTCGGAAGGAAATCCCCTTAAAGGGTATTTTTCGCAAGCTTTACAATGAGATTAAAATCGAGAAGATCCAATAATTATTTCGGGTATCAAACGCTATTTTAATCTATTTTTGAGTCCCAAAATTGAAATTCGAATGGTTCGGTACTTTTTTTGGCTTTCTAAAACCCCCTACGACATTTCCCGGGTGGTACTTCCTGCCAAATGTGGTATAAATAAGACGCAAACTGTGGATTTACATAAGGAATATAAACACACACACACACACAGATATATATTCTCCGCTTTATTTTTATGGATTTTGGCAATGAATCTGCAAAGTGTGCGATCATCATTACGAATTTCGATAGTTCTTCAACACGCCATAGTGTTTAGTATGCAAAAAGAGCAATATAGATTCATACAAAAGCATACGTTCTTTTCCCTTGCTGAAACAAAAATGAACTTCTAACGTTTGAACTTCACTTCCCATTCCATTTCTGTTGAGAACACCGGGAAAATGCATTCCCGGTGGGAAACATAGGTGAAGGCACTATAAAATAATGTTACAATCTTTATTCAAACTCAAATTTCTGAAGGGAAAAACATTATGACATGCTCAGTGTTTTGACTATCTACATCACTGCATATTTGTGACGAATAAATTGATTCGGATTTCCCAAAGGAAAAGTCGCTTTCTAGAAAATTACCAGTCCTAAAATGAAAGCATAACTTTGAAGCAAAAATCTTAGCTTATGGGCTTTTTCTATGCAAAGTGCGATTTGTTTTTGAATTTTCAGTTATTTGCTTGAATGTTTGGTGAAGCTGTGAGGCAGTGATACTAATTCAGTAACTTTGTTTTCACTGCTTGGCAACAAAGTTGTGCAAAGTTACTATACCAGAAAGCAACTTAACTTGACACTAAACGTCACTATGCGCGGAGCCAATAAGAGCTCAGAAGCAGTTAAGGATCTCCTCTAATTCGACAAGTAGGCTGTGACGTTTTATCTAGCTCGTTTTTCATTGGCTGACATCACGCTGACGTCACGACGTCAGTGTCAAGAAACCTTGCAGCGCAGTATAATATAGAGCTCAAAAATAAATAATAAATGAGCCGTTGAGAGCAAAACTGCGCATCTCAATGAATAAGACTGACAGTTTTGCACAAAACACTGCTGGAGTTCTATTTTACGATGATGATGGGGTCATACCACGAGTAGAATGCGACACGACTTACGCGAAATAGCTTATAACGTGCATTTTCATAAGTAACGAATATTATAGCATACGCGAATTCTTCACTCGAAATATACTGCCCGTCCGTGACAACCGCGCCGGGTACTTGCGAGCAGTTCCACTTAAAAATGGTAGATGGGTTGTGGGTGATAACTTTCCCAATTTTTCAATTAGAAACTTGCATTTGCTATATCCTTTTGACATATACCACTAAACTATGTATTTGAAATTAGCATCGTTCCACGTTGTTTGATACGGCTCAAAATGCTTCTTAGTATTCTTCCCCTTATTCGTATTTTACCTAACACTCCCATTTTAGTAAGATTGGAGAAGACCTGGCGCATGCGTAAATGCGTAGGAGGTTTTACAGAAGAAGATCAGACAGTACACTGTAAAGAAATTTGTATAACCTCGCTCCATTAAAGCCGCAGCCGTGTAGCTGCCTCCATTGTGATGGAGATGGAGTAACTAAACTGACAAAACTGGTGTAACGTTATGCTACGCATCGCTCCGTTGCATTGGAGGCAGCTTTGGATGCAGAATCCTGCCACCGCTTTTACGGAGTAAGGTTACACACATTTTCTACTGTGCATAAGTTTCTTTAAAGATATTTTGTATACTGGTTACAAGCAGTGTTTAATGGACAGGAAAAATAATTTAAAAAATATTACGTGAAAAAATTTTTTATTAAGGAAAGAAAAATCGTCCCTTAAAAGTTACGATAGACCCTAGAGGACACATACTTTTTTTACTGATTTTTTTTTCTCCCTTCGATATATTTAAAAAGACATTTTATAAGAAGAAATAAAATCAGCAATCAACATAAACTGGGAAGCTGGGAATAACTTTGAAAACTTTTTTTCTTGAGATTGTGAACGATGTCATTTTTGATAAAAATCATATTAAAACTGCTACAGAACACACTTTACAATGGTTATGGACTGCAATCTGTTTATAACGAAGTGAAGCAATACCAAGGTACTAATTGAACACTACTATTTGGTTGAAATGTTCATTTTGGAGAAATTCAGACCTTTTTTGGACCGACCCTAAAAAGGGACGCTAGGCATTAATGGGTTAATGAAAAAGAAAAGGTGAAGATCCTCGATATGCAGGAGAAACACTCACAACTATCTAATCACCTGCACAGCACTTATCATCAGCATCTCCTTTTTTCAGCTAATATTTCTTATTTTAACGACCTCATAGTAATATTACAAAGGTGCATTTTCATTACTATTATTATTGCATAGTGTGCATATCGTTTTGTACTTCATATTTCAGTCTCCCATTCGTCAATGATTTTGTATTCGTAACAGTACTTTATGTTGATTAGCGCAGGTTTTTTATTTCTTTTTTTTTAACTTCCTTTTACGTAGTCAAGGAAGTATTGTGATCGCAAAAAAAAAAAATCACTCAAATTTGGGTTTAAATTTCAATTTTGCTCACCCCCGAATGAATGTTGAGAAGTTTTTTTGGCCTGTCAGCACGGGCATAAGTACCTCCCAACATATAACCAGCCGAAAAATCCTTTTCAACCTCCCCCGAGTGAATAACGACGAGTTTTTTCGTGACATCTGTATGTGCGTATGTATGTATGTCGCATAACTCAAAAACTAAATGCCGTGGGAGCTCTTAATTTCGTATGTAGGCTCTGAGGGATGTCTAGTTGTGCACCTCCCCTTGTGGTTGCATTCGAATATCTGCAATTTGGTGTTTTACCTTTTTTTGGGGGGTAAATCAATGTTAATTTCAATGCAGACGAGTGATATGAATTGGCGCGACCACTTGGCGACATATGGCCAAGCTTTTAGTCGCCAAGTGTTTGACACCAACTTGGCGACATATCGCCAACTTGGTAACAAACTTGGCAAAAAAAGTTATTTTTGAATTTGGGTTCAATTTGGCGCTATTGGCGATATTTTGCGAAAAATCCATTGAATGATGTTAAAATCGGTGATGTTTAGAAAATTAATTATTATAAAACATTTTTTTGCATTGTTTCGTGGCAAAAAAGGGGTGTAAATGTTTAAATTGTTATCTTGCTCACTCCAAGCACTAGTTTAATACTTAAGGCATCTACTAATAAATTTACACGTAAAAGAAAGTAGTGTATTGTCCAAACCAAATTTTTAAAAAAGTACTTTGAAGGAATTATAGTTGAATTATATTTAACATAGAGTATTTTTTCTGAAAGTCGGTAAAAGTAAAATGAAGTCGTGCGGGGTCCATACCAGATTTTTTCATTCTGTATAAATTCAATCCTTAATGTAAGAAATGGTAATGTATACTTAGAGAGAAGTTTGAAACAGCTTAAGGGGTGTTTATAAGTGTTTAAAATGATTATGCATTTATTAAAAGGTCGTACACTACACATAACCTTCTTCACTACGTAAAATTTCGAATTACGCAAAGGGTCTTGGAACGCATTCTTTGAAGAAGTTGAGACGCTACTGTACTGTCTGTCGACAATTGGTTGAACCTAGACTTACTTTAATATGAAGTAGAGTGAAGCTAAAACTAATAGTAGTGTGAATACAAATAATTATAAAATTGATTTGCACAAATTTTGCTTCAACAGCTGAGATAATAAACTAATTAACTGAGAGATAATAAACTAATTAACTGAGAGATAATAATAATAAGCTGAGATAATAACTAATGCCTCTGTTCTACATATTAGTAATATTGAAACTAACGTTCAAAGTACACATCTGAACAAACCTTCAGATCCATAAAGCTGTAAGTAACCGCCTCTAAGCCAGGGCTAAGGCAGAAACCTACAATACACCACCTAGCTACCAGTTTTTGTTTGCTGTATAAGAGGATTTCTGCCTCCATCTCGTTTAATTCCTATTCCATGCTGACGAGTGCCAACAAGCACGAAACTACAGTTCATGGATGGAATAAACCGAGTTGGGGTGCATTGAATTCAGATCCATGCTTTGGGGATTCAAAGAACTGCTTACTCAATATCGAAAGGTGTGAGCCTATGGACGTAAAGACATCTGATGAAAGCGATTGTTAGCGTCTATGGGGAAATTTAATTCATACGTAAAGTCCGAAAAAAATAGCGTTGAACAATCACAATGGAAAAGAACATTTGATATAGACTCTGTACAATTAAAAAAACTGATTTGGTTCTTTTACAGTTATGTCGGAAAAGTTGTGAAATAACTAAAGGGATAAAATTTAGGACGTTGTAAGTAACGAGTTGAGACTGGTTGTTGGTGAAGGAATTTGTTTACGTCTAACGAACTGTATATAATGATTTATTTTAACACCTTAACGTTAGAAAAAAAAAGATATTTGTCTTTAAATTTTATATAGTATTTCTTTTTTCATTGTATCATATCACATATATGTTCTTATTTTGCTTTTCAAAGCTATGTACCAAAGCTTTAAACGTATTTATAAGCGATAAGATGCAAAACTTAAGACATTTGTATGCTTGGATATTGATTATTTGTAAGATGATATAACATTTCTATTATTTTTCTCTTTATTGCATAGGTTTCCTACGAATAACAATATCTTACTGACATAAATGAGTGAATCGGCAAAAAATTTTATATCACATCCAAGTTATCGTACATTCACTAAATTACAACATATACCTTC
The DNA here is from genome assembly GCA_038373865.1 of Uloborus plumipes. Taxonomy (NCBI): domain Eukaryota; kingdom Metazoa; phylum Arthropoda; class Arachnida; order Araneae; family Uloboridae; genus Uloborus; species Uloborus plumipes. The sequence goes on along the minus strand of JAXGGA010001371.1, from coordinate 42,233 downwards.
GAATAAACCACATCTGCATCCAAAATTAACGCTCGAAACAATTTCACCTAATAAATATCTTTGTCATATATTAATGCATTACCAAATCAAAATATATGTAAACAAGAATGGCATCCATGTCAAGACAAAAAAAGTGAATAATACAAATTTCGCTCAGTATTTCCCAAAAGAATCTGGAATGAATATTTTTTGAGCCCTTGCTTTGCGTTTCTTAAATAAAATATGCACCTGGTTTCAAAAAACTAAACTCCCAGACTGTATTATTATTTCGTTAAACAAACATTCTACCGGAATTTATTCTTAAGTATGATTTTTTAACCGAAAACTTTTTCCATAAGTTTATTCTTAAATATGAATAGTAAGAACTAGTATTGCAGTAGATATCGATTTGGCCGACTCCCTTTTGAAAATTTTCCAGCTTTATTGTTTTTTTTTCTGCAGTTATGCTGCAAAGGTATGTGAACTGAATCAAAATTCTCAATGTTACTGAAATATGTTACATTACTTTTTCTTTACTTATTTTCAGAGGAAGCAAAGGACAAAAACTTCCAAAAATAAAGCCTTTATCTTTTTAATTATCAAAAGTACAATATCGATGCAAAAATTAACAATTTTCTTATTTATACGATAGGAATTTTTTAAAACAAATTTAGGTTAGGTAGCTCATTTTTCGTAACAAACATACAGTCGGCTATTCAAAACAGTTAAAGTATTTCACACATAACTCTAAAAGTTTTAACAGTTTCACGACTGCAGTGCAGTATTTGAAACCAAACGTACTGCAAATATTGAGATCTATATACACTTGACGCACAGAGGTACTCAAAAGTGTTGGACAATACATGAAACTTCTCAAAGTTACATAAATTTGATGTAAGCAGCATTTAAGTTTTTTCTTCACTTCATAGTATTAATTCCCTCACTAAAATGTGTAAGGTAAGCTCGGGAAATACTGCCACCCTAAGGTTGGGGACCTAGTACTCCGCTCCTTAATAAAACCATATAACTCATAAAAAATAAGAAGCATTTTATTCCATTAAAAAATGTAAGTTTCCATTATTTTTTTTTAACTATATTAACAAAGAAACCGTTTTGGTATTATTCAGATCACGTTGCCAACACAAAAAACTCGCTAAGAAGTATTTGTAAACTAAAAATATTAAAACTTTCTTTGCGTATAAAAAATACATTAAACCACATTTGATAAACATAAAAATCTAAACATTATCAGAAATTCTATATCTGCTTGAATCAATGGTGCTACAGACAAAAACTATTGGAAATGGAAAAATTCTCAATTTACCGAATGAATTTACAATTTTACCGAATGATAAAATACGAACATGCACACACATTATCATACATACATAACGTTAAATGAGAAGGAACACTAGGAAGCATTAAAAAAATTAAATTATTTTATTAAAACTACAAATAATCTCAAATGTTGCAATAGTGTCTCCCATCTTGCCGTATTGTCAGCAAAATTTGACGAATAAAGACATTTTTTGGAGATCGCAGTGTGACCTCCCGTACCCCTCCCTCTGTGTGTAGGTGTGTGATTTTTTTTAAACCCATTTATGCCTAGTAGCCAAAAAACGGGACGCTTGTTAGTAACTGCATACAAAAAATGTAATGGGTATATCCTTTTACTAAAGCAATTTTTCACAAGTTAAATAGTCCTTCTTGAGAAAATCAGTTAGAGCCACCATTTGGACACCAGAGTTTATTTATTGACGGCTATTTTCAGAAAAATCAGTCAATCATCAACATTCCAGCATGGATAGTCACAGAAAGTTTTTTTTTCGAGCTTATTTTTCGTAAAACTAAACTACTTTAAAATGATTTGCTTAAAATTGATCACAGATGCCTTCTGTAATGTTACTTTGCAAAAGTAAAGTCGAGTAAGGTCGTATTTTGCTCACATATCTGCAAAATATCCCATAAACAGGACGTTAAATAACTTAATAAGTATGGCAACGGCGAACTATTTTAAGCCTAAAATGTATGTAAACCATTCCAAGTAAAAGTTTTCAGCAGATGAAAATTGAAAAAAATTGTTTAAAAAAAACTTGGGCATAAATGGGTTAATCTCTTTCGAGAACAGTTAGGGCAAATATTCAGCACAGGATCATATCTTCTACTTGATACTGTGTGTGGGGGGGGGGGGAGATTTAATGTAATTATAATTGCATCAAAAGGACATAAAACAAAGAACTTAATGCCCTTTCAATTAAAATTAGAAAATAATGTTTACGTTAATAATAATTACATTTTGGCTAATTCTTTATAACTGTCAACTACTTGTTGCAGTGTCAACTATTGTCGGTTTTACCCAGTTGTGCCTAACCTACGGTTCGTAGATTACATTCGACCAGCGAAGTTGAATAGAGTGGCCCGTTGTTTTGTTCAATATTACAACCCAAAACGCAATATTAATGACCATATCACAAATTTTGAGCCAAATACTCAAAAAATTGATGTCTGAAAAGCAGATGCATTTAATAAAAGAAAGATTAAGTTATGATAACAACAAATATTGGTTTGCATTTTTTTTCTTGTGCAATTTTCAAAAAATAAATAAAATGTATATGCGTACTAGCCAACAGGAAAATTTTTAATATGAGGTGGAGCCCTCTGGTAGAAAAAGTTGGACGCCACTGATTTTACCTTATACCGAAGTAGTCAGTCCACAATTTTAAAAGCCCTAACCAAAAGAAATATAATTCTCGATTTTAGTTGCAAATTTTTTTTCATCTTTTTCCGAAGATTTCACAACTATTTTTAAAAAATAATTTTATCGTGTTACTTATTTACTTAGCTCTTTTGAATAACTGGTGCAAAATTCAAGAAAATGTGACATTCCATCTCTTTTACTCGCAACGTTTTTATGACTTTTCAGTATTCTAAAAGCAGTATATCATCTATTACTCCAAGAATATTTTTATCACATTTCGTGAAAACGTGGAAAATGGGTTCCTTCGTCCCACAGGAAAAGGAAGGAGAGACTTTCGAAAAGTTCAAAAGATTTTAATACTGTTCCTTGTCGTTGGAAGGATTGTCCGTCGGGGAAAAAGATGACGTATATTTGTTTTTGATCTTATCTTTTACATCTTTCCTTCGAACATTGAAAAATGTTGGGAGATTTGTGGGGACATTTCAAAAAGAAAGCGTTTTTGTTGTCTGATATTGAATATTAAAGCTGGGGTTTTTGAAGTGAAAACAGGTTCTTCAACACCGTTTTATTTAGATTCTAATACGGTAATTGCTCCGGGGTTTGGAATTCTTCATTTACGAGATTTGCTGCCTAATATTAACGATTTCGGTACATCGCACGAACATGCATTTTATTTGCTTAGATTCAGGCTCATTTTGGTACCTTTTTTAGGAAAGTTTTGAATTTTGTTCTTAAGTTCAAAATATGTAACTTAATTTTAAATGGTTGCTTTTGGGTTTAAAAATCGGAAAATATTAAAATCAGGGGAGCCCACAGGGGGGGGGGGATTATGGCACAAGTTGCGCCATCAAAATTTTTGGGGAGGATTTTTTTAAACTAATTTATTCATTTGAATATTTTTCATTTATTTTTTTTATTTAAATTATTTACGGATTTTTTTAAATAAACATTCATTAATTTTTTTTTAATTTAAATTATTTTTTATTTCCTTACTATTATTTATTTATTTTTATTTTGTGTGCGTGTGTGTGTACTTGGAATGTCTGGAGCGAGAAAAAAGCGATTATACTTTGGGCATAATTCGAACTTTTAAAAAAATAATAATAAATAAAAAAATAATAGTTATAATTTAGAAAAATAAATAAATGTCTAAAAAATAAAAATGTTAAAAAATAAACAATTAATGTTAAAATAATATTAAAAAATAAATAAAATAAAAAGAGGGGTAAAAATAAAAAGCACAAGAGGGTTGTGAAATTTTTTGGGGGGGGAATTTGCGCCATTGAGCTTGGGGGGTATGGGCACCCCTGATTAAAATCGTGGGTATATGTCTGGTTACTTATTTTGCTTTGGGTCAAGAACTTTAACTTGGGTGAACTGAGGTTTTTTTTTCTTTTTTTAGCTTACTTTAAGTCCTTTTAAAACCGTTTAGACGTTCAACTACTTAGTATGCTACAATATCACGCCAACGGAAAAATAACCAAACTGCTACAAAATTTTCGTTTGTGATATGAACTTTGGGTATATGTGATTACCCAATGTATTTAAAACCTATGTGTACCCGTACTACCCCATGTAGCTTCTAGCATGGGGTAATATGGAAACGAGCAGTAAGTTATTGCATAACGTATTACATGTTTACATGCAAAATGAGTTGGAGTGCGAGTATTTTTCGAACGTGATTGGAAGTGACTACCAACTTTTTGAGCTTACTGGCTACTGGCCAACAACAATTTTTAAGCTTTACTCAACAGAGAAAGGTTCTGCAACTGGTTACATGAAGCTTATTTGCACTTCATTTTCTGATGAATTATCGACGTAAGACTGGGCTAAATTTCTTTCTACTGCATTTGTAATCTACTGCATTTGTAATGCTCGGGCATTTCTTATTGTGTTCCATATAGGATAACTTAGCTTTGTTCTTAAATAAAATTCTAAGCATTTTAGCAAGACGCAGAGCTTTTAGCTAGATTAAATTTTATTATTTCCATAAAAAGAAGTTAAAAGCAAATAGTTGAAAATTTTATGTATTAAACTTGCAAATTTTCTCCTTCACACATAAAGTTCATTGATCCCTCACAATAACTATGTAGAAAGGGAGGGAAAAAATCACTAAACAGCTTGAACGCTAGTTTAAATTTTTAAGTAGAATGGATTAAAGTAGGGTGAGTTCTGGTAAGTGCGTCCACGGGGTAAGTGCGTCCACTGAGAATTATATGAACACTGTCCTGAAATTGCTTCTGCAACATATCGACTATGTTAGGTAACTGTCTAATGATAATTTCTATAGGTAGAGGTCAGCCCTGATTTCAATAGATGAAACACAATCATGGATAAGTTAAATGTCTTCGAAAAAAAACTCTAAAGTAAAGATTGAGAAGGTTTTGTTTCAGTTTCTCTTGTAGTCATACCAAGCAACTGAAGTCAGCAAATACAAGTTGTTTCTTTTGAGTAAGAGCTGCTAATAACATACATGGGGTATTTTGATCAAATACTCTAACTTAATTTTTTTATATGACGGTACGCACTTTCCCTTTCTTTAAAGTAAGGTGGGGTAAGTGCGCACCATTATGATGGGGCAAGTGCGTACCGCTATGATGGGGCAATTGCGTACCATTATGTGGGGCAAGTGTGTACCATTATGATGGGGCAAGTGCGTACCATTACGTGGAACATCTGACTCTCGTAATTCACCTTTAATTTTGCTTATAGCTCCCTTATAAGCCGATTATAAACCCAACGTCATTTCCATCAAGTATTTATATTTACATTGAATGCGGCATAAGATTTCAATTTTATTCATTACCTCTAAAATATATATTGTCTTTTAGATATGAGTTAGTAAACTTTTCGTTGAAAATAGCGATCATAAACTACTTAATTTAAACCAGAATGACAAATGAAACAATTAAATTAAGTAAAACATTAAATAAGGAGCCAACACTTTTCTGATTCAAAAAACGAAGGTGGAATAATGAATGAATTATATTTAAGAAAATTAAGAAACACCTTGTGAAAAACTATTTCAATGTACAAAAAAAATGTACAAGCATCATATCATGATCAATTATTTTCTACATTTTTGGCCTTTCTTTTGTGTTTTTTCATACTGCTGCTGATTCTAATATGATGAATATTTTAAAACCGTATTAAAAAAAAAAAAAAACGAAGTATTCACCCAGGTCACTTGACGGTCTACCATACAACCAGAATTAAAGGAAATCACTTGGGTACGCACTTACCTCCCGCTATTGGACGCACATGTCTCATCTTACATTTAAGAAGGGGTAAGTGCGAACCCTGGCTCAAGCATAGACTGATTAATGTATGAAACAAAAATAAACTACGTAGACCAGTGGTGGCCAACCCGCGGCACGCGTGCCACAGTGTGGCACGGCAGAGCAACAGGAGTGGCACGCGAAGACTTGAAGAAAATTTTTTAAAATTGAGAACATAGTCCCAAAAACTAAGACTCTTACTCAGAAATATATAGAACCATGAGCTGACATGTTTCAGTAGGCTGACATACCCATTGCCAACACAATTGTACATATCGTTAGTTTTGGACATTCAAAAATTTATACGAAAATCTCAAATATTACAATACGGGCAAAAAAAAAAAAAACGAAGGTATGTTTACTGGTTAATTTTTGTTATTTAAATTAACCAGCGGGTGACCGAGCTCCGCTCGAGGAAAACAGGTATCGAAGCTAACTCGAAAATTTAAATTTTCAATTGTGATTTATCAAAACAATACATGCCATAAGAAAATTTGTGAAACCATTGGGGAAAAGAAAACCGGTTAAAGTGCACCATTGTAAACTATTCTAAACAAAGTTAGAGTTTGGAAAGGGAACTATTCTATGCAAAGATTAAGTTTGAAAAGTCATAGGAAATAAAATGTAATTGATAATAAAAAATTATACAATTAAAGAAATGGTATAAAGTGAGCAGTGTAAAGATTGAAGTGTGTTGAAGTTCAATATTTTTGACAGATTTATTTAGAAAAACCAAACCTCGTGATTCCTCGTGGCCAAAAACCCCAGACCCCCAAGTTTACCGGAGTTAATTAATTCTGGGGCGATTTTCGACTCGGCAACCATTCCTCGTATTACCCCTAACGTATATCAGGGAACCGAGCCCGCTCGGTTAAAAAAAAAAAAAAAGAGGTTTGTAAACTCGTGTTTTTTTTTTCTAAAGTGCGAAGTACTTATTTAGATAAATTTGAAAAGCATTTTTGAGCCTTTGGTTGCAATTACGCATTCAAAACAGCTGTAATTTATTTTTAAAAACACAACCCTATTTAATCCATGCTCACCGTAAAATCACACCTAATTCCATTTCATTTGGCGCCGAAGGCGCGGGATGGGTTGATGAGAATGGATGCAGGTGGTCCCTGTTCTCCAGTACGCATTTGGTTCCAGTTGGTTTTGACTATCACTTCACTTTACACTCCAGGTCCCCCCCCCCCGTACATACCACAACTCGATTTTTAACCGGGATGGGGCCCTGAAGAGCGCTCTGTTCATTTTTGAAGAAGGCCCAAGGGCCGAGTAAACCCTTGGCCCAGCACACCCCAGAGGTTTCGTTTCACTTGGAGGATTTTGTGAACACGAACATTTTTAACGTCCCCCAGCAACCATTAATGAAGACGGTGGATCTTTGATCGGCGGCTCGATCGACCCGAGACCCTCCGGTTACGAGTCCGACGACTAACCGATTGGACAACTGCGGCCTCAGGCCCCTATTTTGACGAGCCGAAGCATCAAGATTACCACTTAGGATCCAGCGCGTTTGTGAGGATTGTCTTTTCTGGCCAGTTATCGCTTTTTGGTAACTTTTTACGTAAATTAACAAAGCTTGGCAATGTCGCGAAACTTTGCTCTGGTAACCCTAATTCCTCAACAATGAAAAATGAAAGTGAAAGTTAATAAGTTGGATCCAAAGTGGTGAAACTTAAGCTTGATGCGTCGGCCTGTCTATATAGCGGCTCTACCGCTGCCCATACCCAATTCTAACTTTATTTTGATCGATCTCTTTTAAATTTCAAACCAATAACAATTCTAACATGTTGCCAAAAATTATTTGCCAAATACCATAAAAACATAAATTTACGCTGATGTGATTAAATATGAAATCCATTATTAAAACGTGGTTGCTATGAAACAGTATAACGATAAGAGTAATCATAAAGAAAATGGCGTAGTAAGAAATCTTCTCAAACTTTTAATGAATCCTATCTGTAACTCCGAACTTTTCGACCGTAGCGCTTCAAAACCGGCGGCAATCGATTCCTCGTGGCCAAAAACCCCAGACCCCCAAGTTTACCGAAGTTTATTAATTCTGGGGCGATTTTCGACTTGGCAAACATCTCTCGTATTATAGTATAGGATAATGCATACTTAATGCTTGAAAAAATTTCCGCTATATCATAAAATTTAAAAGATGTTTCAGTACTGATTGTACCGTGTTTGTACCACCAACACCATGCACCAATTATATGAGCTAGCTTTGTGTGAGTTTTGCGGCAAGAAAGAGCATTACATTTGTTTTGAATTACTTGTCAGTACGTTATGCCAAACTTTCGAGTTGTGTCACTTTTCTAGCTCATGAGCGATATTTGTGCATAACACGAATGGAACTTTCGATGTTGTAGAAGAATTTTTGGATTTACGGCCAAATACTTTCAGCGCCAGGTGAGGAAATGTTTGAAGAAGTTAACTCTGTCACTAAAATAAAGAAACCATCAGAATAGACCAAATTCGGTATTGGTGGCAGAAAAGGAGCGCCTTAAGTGTTTTTTGCTGCATTGCTTGAAATTTTTGTTGGAAGACAAATTCTTAAGGCTCATTGAATAGGGTCGAGTAACTTGTCAACCTTTTCCCAGGTGAAAGTTTTTTTTAAAAAAGTGAAGAGGTTGTCAAGTTACTCCTTCATTGAAATGTGCCAAGATAGCTATATAAAGGAAAAATACTCATGCTGTTTTAGAATTTGAGGGAATGTGTTTTAAAATATCTTGAAGGAATAAGGGAATGTTATTTACGAATGAAAATTAGCAATTAAATTCAGCTATTTCATACTTTATTGTCTGGCGCCTAAATAATTCAAATTTAAGATTTTAGGGCAAAAATTGTTTCCTAAACCCATATAGATCATACACATTTCTTTACAATGAAACTTCCAAGCAATTTATTTCTCTTGACTTCGGAAAAAAAAGATTAACACATTTCACATCAATACTGGAAGTAGCTACCCAAAGTTAATAAAGTCCTCAGGATTGATAGTAAAAAGTTTACATCTGTTTCGAAGTGTGCACTCGATAATATATAAGTTTGATAAGTTTTAAGATGACAAAAAATTACTGATGTTTTCAAATTCTTCGTCGATTTCTTTACAAGACATTACTTGTTGTCTACCTAAAATCCAAACTAAAATTGCCGACATGTTGCGTCTTATAGCACTGGAAATCAAGTACAAAAGCCTACTTCTACTGCCAGTCATCCAAATTACATTGAATTTTGCAAATTTGTATCAACAACTTTTTTTTTTATTTACACGCTTTAGCTGTCTGGTGCTGTCCTAACTTTTCTTCAAAAAATGTTTGTGAACAAAAATATTTTTTAATGAATATAAAAATAATTATAATAGTATTGAATGCTAACTGATAGCACTTAAAACACTGATATGTGTTAGCTTTTTCAAGAACTAATTCTAAAATTAATGACGGGGTTAAAGAGGGACCCATCCATAAGCCATATTAAGTACTGACCGTTTAACGTTTAGATTTTTTTTTTTTTTTTGTTATTTGCTTATATTTTAAGCGCAACCCTACTGACTGAACGTATAAAAGTTTTTTTAACGCTATCTCGAATACTCGGATTTTTTTTCATTTGTTTTATCAATTTTACCCCTCAGACTGACGTGAAAAAATCTACTAGTTAATTGAACTAGCTAAAAATGTACTAGAAAATCACCGAGTCAGTCAGCAAATAATCTTTTTTAACTCTTTAAAAAAATTTCAGTCTGTTGAAAAAATTGAAAGTGGCACGCCGAACTTTTTTCACCTAGATAGTGGCACTCTTCCCAAAAAGGTTGGCCACCCCTGACGTAAGACTATGAGGGACTATTGCTAAAAAAATAACTTACATTTGCTCACTTGGTCTTTTTAAAAGAACAGAGGAAAAATCACAAACACAACGCTCTCAATCTTCAAATCGCAGTTGTTAGCAAGACACGTGGGATATCACTGATTGCGTTTCATCTATGCAAGCAAGTGCTAATCTTTAGTGGTAGGAATTATCAAAAGGCAACTACCTAACATATTTAATGCATGTCAGAAGTTTTTTCCTGTTCATATTCACATAATTTGAAGTGGATGCACTTACTCCGCTAGGTAGGGAAAGTGCGTACCTCAGAAGAGGTGCAATAAACTAGGTCACAAAACCTCTGCTTATGGTTTATTTGACACATTATATGCATGAAAACTTTGGTAAAGGACCTGGAAATAAAAATTAAAAAAAAAAGGGTCAATGTACAAGATTTTTCAACAGAGCAGCATCTTTGAGAACATGAACTTTTAAAAAGGGGTACGCACTTACCAGAACTCACCCTACTTTAATCATAAAGCAGTTTTAGTAAACAAAGGTATTATTTCAATAAGTGAGGAAAACATTTCTTCCTATTTATTTGCGAACATATTTTTTAATTTATCTATTTTTAAACACATAAATAAACTATTAAAATCGGCAAATAAAATGCATTTACTCATTTCTTGTTGTAATAAGTTCTTATGTATTTGCTTACACTACTATAATGTGTTTATTTTTCCCCCTTTTTTTTCAAACAACGCTTCACCAACGCAATAATTAATTTTTAAGTTTGAGAAAACGACGCATCTAATCTTTTCTTGTAATTCATTGGTTTTCATTTACTAACATTATATTTTTCCCCTTAATTGTTTTTAAGTTTTTTTCTCAAACAATATTTCTATAGAGTGATTCCATACCAACTCACCGAATGGGGGTCGCACGACCAACTCGGATTTTCTTTTAATTTGGCACACATGTTGATCATATAGAGGCATGGAAAAATCCAAATTGTTAGGTTCCTGCTCCACTTATTTTCTGAGATACATGCCCTCAAAGTTTGTCCGCCACGTCAAAATACTAAAAAAGTGATCTTATTTAATCATTTTTTATAAAAAATCGTACTCATGCAAAATAAAAGTGTTAGATATCTATGGAAACTAGTTACTCCAGGCATTTAAAAAAAATACTAGAATGTTCATAATGAAAATTGCTAAGGTACAGGGTTCTTTGAAGTTGTAATCACAAAAACTCGATTTTGCCGCTTTTGCTAGAATTGAGGAATTTATTCCAAAAAAAGGAAGACATAACCAAAGGTTTACTCACTTTCTGGTAGTGTACAGATGTTTACTATAAATGGTTACACAATGCATAACTTGGATTTCTCACTCCTTCTTGGAAATATTTAAGCTTAAAGATAAGCCATAAGGCAAAAATATGCGTTTTTGGCCATCTTGGAAGCCATTTTTCTCATAAAGGGGGAGCAGTAGAAACTTTAATTTTTTTTTAAACAAGCCACTGATATGTTAGTTATTCACAGGAAAAGAGTTTACTTTTAATTATTTCTTCCATTAAGAGATATCCTGCTGACAGTATATGCATGTTTTTCGCGACGACCATATGCTTTTGTTCCCCCTCTCATGGACTTAAAATTAATTAAACCAAAAAATAACGCTATATTTAGTAATAGCTGTATTATCTACCCAATATGTTATGAAATTTAATTTATTAAATCATTGAACAATAAATTAGATAATTGATGAAAACAAGAAATAGTATTTCTCTGATGCCTGAGCATTATGCATTCATAATTATAAAGCACTAAATACTTTCTTGAGAAATTAATTAACATAAAGGAGCTCTAAATATTTATATTATAAGCAATACCCAATCTTGTGATTGGGATATTACTGTTTTTAATTGCAGAATTTCTTGGATATCACATGAATATCAGGAAAATAAATGAGGTCTTTTCGTTTGATGTAGGATATTTTATGACAAATTTAATTTGATGGGCTACTAACTGAGCTTGGTGATTAAGAGATATTAATTTCAGCATCGAATTCAATTTTACCTTATTAACAGTTAAATATTTACAAAATAATTAAATAGATAATTTAATATAAAGCCATGCTTGAAGAATTAAAAAAAGTGCAACTAATTTATTCCTATACTGATCTTTAAAAACCTGACATGTGTTGAGCACTGATCAGAACTGACAAGAATAAGTTTACTCATTAAAATACTAGTTCACAGATACTATAAAGCGTACATTCTATTTTCTACAAAATAATACTGCAACAAAGAACAAGGGTATAAAGTGGTAGGTACTAAAGAATTTCTTGAAAAATCAATTAAAATAAAGGATCTTAGAATATTTATCTCATAGGCAATACCCAATCTTGTGATTGGGATGTCCCTGATTGATGGCTATAAACAGGAAGATACCCTTGTTCTTTGTTGCAGTATTATTTTGTAGAAAATAGAATGTATGCTTTATAGTATCTGTGAACTAGTATTTTAGTGAGTAAACTTATTCTTGTCAGTTCTTATCAGTGCTCAACACATGTCAATTTTGTAAAGATCAGTATGGGAATAAATTAGTTGCACTAGTTTTAATTCTCCAAGCATGGCTTTATATTAATTTATTTATTTAATTATTTTGTAAATATTTAACTGTTAATAAGGTAAAATGGAATTCGATGCTGAAATTAATAGCTCTTTATCACCATGCTCAGTTAGTAGCCCATTAAATGAAATTTGTCATAAAATATCCTACGTCAAACGAAAAGACCTCATTTATTTTCCTGATATTCATGTGATATTCAAGAAATTCTGCAATTAAAAACAGGAGTACCCCAATCACAAGATTGGGTATTGCTTATAATATAAATATTTAGAGCTCCTTTATGTTAATTAATTTCTCAAGAAAGTATTTAGTGCTTTATAATTATGAATGCATAATGCTCAGGCATCAGAGAAATACTATTTCTTGTTTTCATCAATTATCTAATTTATTGTTCAATGATTTAATAAATTAAATTTCATAACATATTGGGTAGATAATACAGCTATTAATAAATATAGCGTTATTTTTTGGTTTAATTAATTTTAAGTCCATGAGAGGGGGAACAAAAGCATATGGTCGTCGCGAAAAACATGCATATACTGTCAGCAGGATATCTCTTAATGGGAGAAATAACCAAAAGTAAACTCTTTTCCTGTGAATAGCTAACATATCAGTGGCTTGTTTTAAAAAAAAATTAAAGTTTCTACTGCTCTTCCTTTATGAGAAAAATGGCTGCCAAGATGGCCAAAAACGCATGTTTTTGCCTTATGGCTTATCTTTAAGCTTAAATAATTCCAAGAAGGAGTGAGAAATCCAAGTTATACATTGCGTAACCATTTATACTAAACATCTGTACACTACCAGAAAATGAGTAAACCTTTGGTTATGTCTTCCTTTTTTTGGAATAAATTCCTCAATTTTAGCAAAATCGGCAAAATCGAGTTTTTGTGATTACAACTTCAAAAAGCCCTGTACCTTAGCAATTTTCATTATGAACATTCTAGTATTTTTTTCGGAATGCCTGGAGTAACTAGTTTCCATAGATATCTAACACTTTTATTTTGCATGAGTACGATTTTTTTATAAAAAATGATTAAATAACATCACTTTTTTAATATTTTGACGTGGCGGACAAACTTTGAGGGCATGTATCTCAGAAAATAAGTGGAGCAGAAACCTAAAAATTTGGACTTTTCCATGCCTCTATATGATCAATATGTGTGCTAAATTAAAAGAAAATCCGAGTTGGTCGTGCGACCAACTTTTCTTTTTTCTGGTGAGTTGGTATGGAATCACTCTATAATATATCAATGAATTCTTACACCTACTAAAACAACATGTTTTGTGAAGCTTTCTTTACTTTTATTACTATTTTTTTCTTTAATATTTTACTCTTATTTTTAATACGCTTTTATTAGTTTCACATGTGGGTTTGTTTGTATGTATGTATGTATGTAACTCTGAAAGATAAAATTCACGTTCTTTACAAATATTCAAGCAATATATTTAATTCTAAAGGCTACACTATATTACATGTTGCAATACACCATGTATTACATGTTGATGTATTTTAAGTGCATGTAAATTTAGCGGACATTGAATATTTTTGAAAATCTTTTTGGTTTGATTAACTTTAAAAGCGTATATTTTAGTTTCTTTAAGCTTATGTATTTATATATTTGGTCCCCGAATAAATTAACTAATGAATCTGCTAAAATAACTCAGAAGGACAGAAGCTAAGTTACACAACAATAAAAGCTAGAACTGCTTTTCACATTCCTTCTATTAAGAGAAGTGCAAGAGTATTTATTTCACATTCCGACACATTATTAGGCAATTCCTAGACTAACAGTAAGACACTCAGGAAATACTTATCGATTAGATCTATTTCTGTAATCAAGCATAAGCGAAAAATGATAAATACAAGTATCCAAAGGAAAAACATCTGACGCTTAGTGATTTTCAATGCAGCTTTATAGCATTACTAGCGGTACCCGCACGGCTTTGCCCGTGGTATAAAATTAAATGTTCATTTGTAAAATAATTGATATATCAGAAAAAATGCTCTATTTTAGTTTTATTCAACTATAATTCCTTCAAAGTGATATAAAGATCTGATATGGACCCCACACTACTTAATTTTACGTGTAAATTTCTTCGTAGATGCCTTAAGTGCTAAAATAGTGCTTGGAGTGAGCAAGATAACAATTCAAACATTTGTAGCCCTAGTTTGCTACGAAACAATGCAAAAAAATATTTTACAATGATTAATCTCCTAAAGATCGTCGTTTTTAACATCATTCAGTGGATTTTTCGCAAAATATCGCCAATAGCGCCAAATTGAACCTAAATCAAAAAAAAAAAAAAAAATTCGCCAATTTGGCGTCAAATATTTGGCGATCAAAAGCTTGGCGATATATCGCCAAGTGGTCGCGCCAATTCATATCACTTTTGTTAACCAATTCATATCACCTTGCATTGAAAACACTGATTTACCCGATAAATGGGGTAAAACACCCCCTTAGAACATTCGAATGCAACCCCAAGGGAGATGGACAAAAATAAGCCAAAAGAGAAAATAAGAACAGTTTTGTTGATAACAGAAACCAACAGAAATCTTACCAAAGTTTAAAAGAAGAAGAAAGTTTTCTTTCCCAGCTTAATAGTACCACAGCATTCTGTCCTAATGTTTCGGGGATGAAATACATTTTAATTGTTAACTATTTATTTTGCATCTAAAAAACTACTAGCTCTATTCAAATAGCCTGATTGGTCGCACCTTCCTATTTACTTGTTCCTTGTTTATTTATATCTTCTTTGTCTTATATTTCTTTTTCATTTTATATTTTTATTTACTTTCATTTACTAACTTGTGTGTTTTTTTTACTGTTATCTATTTATTTTTTTTACTAATACCTTTTTCATTTATTTATTTGCTTTTTAATTTATTTTATCTAATTGTTTTTATTTTTATTTATTTACTCACTTATTTTTACCGTTTCATCCAACGACGTTTAATAAGACATATAAATCTACTTAGAAACACGTCTGGTCGTTTCTTGCTTGTTTATTTTTATTTTTTACCTTGTTCATCTTTATGTTATCTGTTTATTTATTAATTTAATTTTCTTAGCATGTTTTTTACAACTCTGTGGCTTGGTGCTAAAAGGGTCTAAGTCAAAAATGTTAGTTTCAAAAAAAAGGCGATGGAAGATATTTGAGATTTTATAACTTTCTTATATTAAGATTCCCATTATATTTTTGGTATTTGTTTTTTGTTAGTGTAAAGAAACATTATTTTATTATATGAAATTTTTTAACCTGTTACTATTTTATGTAAATATTATGACATTGTGTGTATATGACATTGGCTGACATTATAATGGAAATACAACCAATTTTAGTTTGATATTAGACATTGGCCTTTGTAGAATTCGAGTTTTACTAAATTGGAAACTTTTGATATAAATAACACAGAATGTGGAAAAATTGACATTGGCATTTTTCAAACCAAGCCACAGAACTAAGCTCATTGGCTCAACAGCCAGTGGGAGCCAAGTTTAGTGTACTCATCCCTGTTTTCTTAGCAAGGAATCTGTGTGTGAGGCAAATGTTCCAGTTTGGCAGTCAACCGAACACGAAGCTCCTAGTGTTCAATGGTGCTTTTTATTTATTTTATAGATTCAATGAAAGTATGAGTTGACCGTTCCCAGTCTGGAAATCGAATCTAGGTACTAACCCAAGTAGCATCAACTCATCGGATTTTGCTCGGCCGATCAACAAACTCCTCGTAAACTGATCCTGTAACGCACGATGACATCGTTCCGATCAGTATCCGAGCACGGTTTTCGATGAGCTACTTTTCATCGGAAAGCGATATCCTTCCGATAAACTTTCCCGATGAAAATAAGATGAGCTATATTCCATCGGAAAACGATATCCTTCCGATCAAGTTTCCCGATGAAATTCCTCGGCACGGGACTGTTCTGCTCGTAAATTGCTTCAAATCTCATCGTATTCTCATCGGATTTTGCTGCTCGGATTCTGCTCGGCCGATGAGACATATTGGATTATCGGCCGATGAGAATTTCATCGGGTTTCGATGAATGGCCGATCATCGGCCGATGAGATGATGCTGCTAGGGAAGCCTCTGAGCTGAACAAAGTTTTTTTAACCACGAAAGCATACGATTGTGAAATAATGATAAAGATTCAAATGCTTGGCAGTCAAAAGAATATTGTAAAACATGTTTCTGAAAGCATAAATTATTTGTCGCTTTGAAAAGTTGTTGCAATATCAGTTCTTAGAGTTTGCCAAAAATTTTAAAGGAAAGTCGCCAAATTTAGCGAGTTTAAATGCATAATGGCAGATTTCATAAACATCATTTGTAGGCAGACGTGCTGCGAAATTGTACGATTAGCTTCTTGCCAAGTCTTTAAAATTAGCGCTTTTTTAAAACTTTCGTCAAATTTTCAAACCTTACATCTCGTTAACAAGGGAAAATCATTTTTACGACAAAAATGTATCCCGAAATGCATTTTTGATTGCAACCTATTTGAAGTTGTTCCATTGTTATACTATTTGTATGGTTTCTTGGTAAAACCTAACAAATAAAACTTATAAAATTCCTCAGAAAAGCAAGAACTAAGCACATTAATAAAAATAACTATAATTACGTTTCACGACTTTTCTAAGAAGAATAATTTCGTAAACTTTATTTTACATTCAGACGCATTACTAGGCAATTCCTAGACTAACGCTGAGACTCTCAAAAGCTGTATATCGATTGGAACTATTTCTCTAAGCCCTGTAAAGCAAGGATAAGCTGAAAATGATGAATTCACCAGTGTGAAAAAACATCCCAAGGTAAGTGATTTTCAATAGCCCTTTACAGCTTTAAAGCACCATAACATTTTATTCAAATGCTTGGCGAATGATATGCTTTCCCACGAAAGCTATACGCGACTCGATAATGATAGAAATATTTTATCATTTTGTAATCGATTGTGGTGTTATTTACAAACTTAAAGCAATTTTGATAGATGGCTTAAGGTTTTACACAAAATGCGGAGTGACTAATTGATGGAGCAAGTGGATAAAGGTGATATGCGACGTTTGAATTTCGCCGATTTACACAAATTCAAATAAGTGTGTGTTCAATTGTCTTAACTCACAAACACAATTGAAGGGGCGAGTGAATAAAGTTGATATGCGACATTTGAATTTCACCGATTTACACAAATTCAAATTAGTGTGTGTTAAATTGTGTTAACTCACAAACACAATTGAAGCGCCGAGTGAATAAAGGTGATATGCGACATTTGAATTTCGCCGATTTCCACAAATTCAAATTAGTGTGTGTTCGATTGCGTTAACTCACAAACACAATTGAAGGGGCGAGTGAATAAAGGTGATATGTGACAATTTTTTTAATTTCTGGAAAAAGCTTTCAAAAAAATGTATTACCTTTTCACCTTCATCCATGGTAAATAGTATGTTTTTCAAAATTTCCACATATCGCCTTTATCCACTTAATCCTTTATTTATTAATTTTGATGAAATATTAGTCATCTATATACATAAATGAATACTTTTGTATGGATGTATGTCCGGGGTAATCTTCCAAACTACTGGACCGATTTTAACCATTTTTTCACCGTAGATAGCTACAGTAACAGGGAGCAGGATAAGCTATAATTTATTTCTAATAAACTTAGTTTTAAAAAGTGATTATGGAAAACAGTAAATTTCATATAGTTTCCCCATTAAATGATTAAATTTTCTGCCCATTGCTGCAAAAATTTGTTGCTTCGCAACAACAATATTAATAGTAATCATGATGAAAATTTTGAATCAAGGCTTCTCTGGAGTAAGTATGAAATTTATTGCTTTCTTGGGATTTTTATATTCATCTATGCCAATAATCGCTAGCGGGGTAAATAAAAAGGGAATTGATTTTGGTAACACATAGAAAATGGAAAGTCAAAAAAATTCGTAATCACATCAGATGTTTTTACCAATTGAATTTCCACAAATGGAGTCACAAGGATAAAGACTAATAATGGGACATATTTAATTTGCAATATTTGGAAATGGTTGACTCCAGTGCAAATGATACTGTAAATATATATTTATTTTGATATACCAAGCTTATAACAGTTCCTATTTATCTAAACATTATTTGTAGCTTGCATTTGTATTTAGGGTGTGTAATGCAGTTTTTTTTAAGTTATCCAGACAGATTAATAGCCATTTTTGTAAATAGATGTGCATTTTAATGTTGAAAAAATTATGAATGAGTTTCACTGAAACACATATTTCGTGGCAGAAACCCGGGCAGAGCCGGGTACCCGGCTAGTTAATTTATAAATCTTGTGAAAAAAATTACTAAACTTTTGAAGGACCGACTTTCATCGAAATATTAGGGAAGAATTGGAGAAATAATTAAGAATCAGTTATTTTGAGCGTGATCTTGAAGCAAAAAAATGTTTTGTTCAAGCAGGTCTATTTCCTGAAAGAGTCTTACAAGGAGACAGACAGAATAATGTTCTAATTTTTAATTTGAAAATATTTCCTTGTTAAATTAATTTTTTCGTCAGATTTATAGTATTTTTTTCTTTTGAAACTTAAACCTTTTGCATGCCTTTTTTTTCCTCTTTCAGAAAATAATAAGAAAAACCCCTCCACAAACGTTTCAGAGAAAAATACCTAGAAAGTAAGACGAAGATTTTCTTTCATATCATACAAAGAAAAATTAAGAAAATTTATTTTCATAATGAAAAAAATCTTTACGTATGAAAATATACTATTAAAAAAAAAATCGCAAATCTGCCAGAAAAAAATAGGCACTTCGTTTAAATTTCTCTTGAAAAAAAATGTCGATGACATAATTTCGACAACTTTGTACTCCATCAGTTTTAAACAGTGCTCTTACAAGATAAAAATTCGTCACAAAGTAATACAAAAGAATTCCCTTTCCGAAAATACCCTCAACATTCCCGCGCAAAATGCATTCGGTTAAGCTACCCATGTTCCAGTCGGAACTTTCCATCAAATCTTCTTAAACATGCTTTTTGAAATCTTCCTACACATCTCCCCACTGAAAACACAAGATGCAAAGGGAAAGCATCATCTTCATCTTTTCACGATCAAAGGAACATTTTTCTGGAAAGCAAATTCTTGAAGGAAGAGTTTTTACTGAAACTACCATCATCATAAAAAGCAGTGTTGCAATGTCAAATTTTCAGCGGGGAAACATTAAAACTCTAACTTCTTTTCTACATATTTTCTCCTTTTCTTTCCCTTTTTTTAAATTCTTTTTGAAAACAATAGATAGAAATATTACAGATACTTTTGCTTTCAACTGTTTTTAGTTTGAAATTCTCTAAACTGTAACCACTTAAAAGCTATTCTTTCCCCATTTAGTTTATATTTCAATAGAAATTTAATTGCTGAAAACAATAATTGTAATGAAAAAACACCGTATACATAAATGATTTTCTTCCATTTAAATTTTTTGAAGATATAATTGCGAAAATTGCTTTAAAATAAAATCAGCATTTTATTATTCTTTTACCGATCGCACTTTCTAGTCTCAAATAAATTTTACCTTTTACAGCTTGTACACCCCCCCCCCCAAAAAAAAACTGAACTGTTATTTTTATAGCGGACAAGTTATTGAAACTGAGAATCGTTCATTCTATGAGAACGATTGGAAATAAAGTGGTAGAATTTCGGGAAAAAAAATTTTAAACTACAAACACTGCTGATCATTTTGTCGAAAATTTACGATTAATGAAGAAAATTGTAAACCTGACGAAAAATGAGATACATTGTATTTTACTTAAAAGTAAAAAGGAAATGTAATGATTCTTTAGCAAATAACGATGCACCTCCAAATTTTCCATCGCCGTACTATTATTCTTATTCGTGGTACAATTAAAGGAATTTCTCTTTTTAACTTTGAAATAATGTCAACTCTTATTGAGCACTAAAAATTGCTTATTGCTGTTTATATACTGTAGCTAGTATTCGCTCGTGATTGGTTGATACCGGCTCGTGATTGGTTGATAGGTACTGCATACTACTTCTTTTTACGTCTATGAAATAACGAATGTTTTTAAATCTCTTAAAAGAATTCCTATTATATTATTTTCTTATTTTCTTCTTTTTTAATTTTTAACATTAATCAATTAAATAACTTTCCATGTTTTTGATTTTTAGGGATATATTCAGAATACATTAAAAGCCTTCTTTCGCACTTTTCTCCCTCTCCCTTTTTAAAAACTTTTGAGGGAAAATGCGAAAAGTGTTTGTTTATCCCTCCTAAAAAGAGTTATACAGAATTATATCTTGAGCCTCGCGGCTAAGTCAAAAGGTATGCAAATCTATAAGACAATTAGTCTTACCCGAAATTTGCCTTATGATTCCCGACTTTGCTAGCAATTTGTGATTACATAATTTAATTCCAGCAAAATTAAGGGATCCTTGGAAATATATTCAGCAAATAATTGCATTAGAGTACATTTAGTCCAGCATAAGTGTTAATGAGTAAAATGAAAGTTGACTTCATAATAGAGGGATGAAATAAAGTTATGGATGAAAATTTATATATTCTAGCATGAGATTAATCAATTTTTTCATGAAAAAAAGTTAGAATATTAGTTTGTAAGAGCAAACAATTCAGTTTCCTGTAAGAAAAACTGTTCGCATACATTGAGGTAATTAGTTCTCTCAAAAAGTATTTTCAAATGTAAATGCTGATGCTTGCGCCGTAATTTTTCATTTCCTCTTAAGAAAAAACAGACTTGTTTTTTAAAAATGAAAAGGAAGTTTTCACTGATTTTTGTGTTTTTTGGTGAGTTGATTTCGGAAATGACTTCTATTTTTCTCATCACGTCAGATTCTATTAAACTAGTTTATATTTATTGTCTGGAATATGTGATATTCTGAGCATATATACAGGGTGTCCACTCCAATCGTGGACCAATAGCTAATTTCTAAACCGTTAGAGATAAGCATATAGTTTATTTCGGAAAAAATCTCAAAATTACGAAAGGAATTTTGGGTCTATTCAATGTTTTTCAAAAAATCAAATTTTGAAAGAGTTCGGAAATTTAAATTTGTATACAGCCCCCCAGTCCTATCAATCATATTTAGTAAAACATTCCTGACACTGTAACGTTTAAAACTAAAAAAAATCACTCTTCTACCACAAAAATTGACCGAGTTATGACGTTTTGAAAAATCAAGATTTTGAAGGATTTCGCACACGGTCCCTTAAGTGATCTCTCGATGACGTCATGAAACAATGCAAAATCTTGATTTTTCAAAACGTCATAACTCGGTCAATTTTTGTGGTAGAAGAGGGATTTTTTTTTAGTTTTAAACGTTACAGTGTCAGGAATGTTTTACTAAATATGATTGATAGGACTGGGGGGCTGTATAAAAATTTAAATTTCGTAACTCTTTCAAAATTTGATTTTTTGAAAAACATTGAATAGACCCAAAATTCCTTTCGTAATTTGGAGATTTTTTCCTAAATAAACTATATGCTTATCTCTAACGGTTTAGAAATTAGCTATTGGTCCACGATTGGAGTGGACACCCTGTATAAAATAACCTATTCTAGGTGATATCCGTTGATCTGTTCTTGGTATTTGCGCTAAATATCTCTAATGGCTTGGTGGAAGTAGAATTTTAATTATGGCGCCACCCTATTACGATTTCGTTTTAGTTAGGATCTTTAATTAATTGATACTGATGAAATCCTTGAAGACATTTCAAGCTTCTCTTCCCTTTTTGGTTATATTCACCTCAAATTCTTAATCTTACTTGAGCACCGTAAGAAAATTCGGAAAAGTTACAGATTATTTCTAGGTAACAATCCGGGATTTCGCGACTTCCCACTTATTTCTTGTGAAAATCGAGTTTCTTTGCAAAAAAAAAATCCTGAATTGGTACAAGTTACATGAAATCACATGAGTTCTCACTGCTTTGTACTACTAATATGCTATCAGTTTCAAGGTGAAACAATGAACTGTTTATGTCAAACTGCTACCATAAGCGTTTTTTTTTTTTTTTTCAAGTTCTCGATTTATCGCCGTAACTACTTGACTGGATTTTATTGGGAAGGTTTCTGTGAATATTCCTGGAAAGTTACTACTTTTTGGGGGAAAAAAATCTGGATTTTTTCCGTATATGTTACTGGCAGAAATTAGGCACACCAACTGCCCATTTTTTCCATGAACGCTTCACTTTGTTTTTTGGAAGTGAGCATTATAGGTTTTCTCTTCTTTTTGTGCACAAAATTTATATTATAAGAATAACTGCAAGGTTTTGGGGAAAAAATCATCTTCAAAATTTACGCTTACGAAATTATGCCATATTAGTAGCTCTTATAACAGAAGAAAGTTTGCACGGATAAAATCTTTTCATCATTTAAAATTGCAAGAATGTATAATAGCTTAAGCATGTTGCTAAATTACCATCAATTCAAGTTTTAAGCGAATGTCTCTCCTCGTTCTGCAGTTAGTTAAATACAGGGTGGTTATAAATTAACAGGAGGTGTTTGGAGCCCTATAGCTCGCGAACTACTGGGCGAAATATTGCCGAATTTCGTAAGCGTGCATATTAGACCATGGGATTTCGATTTCATTATTTAAAAAAAAATAGTTTGAAAAATCACCACCAGGGGGAAATTTGGCGCTGTAAAAGTGTATTATTCTGATTATCGAAGAATTAATTGCTACTGACAAAATATGCATCCATTTTATTTGCAAAAATTGCTTTTTTTGTCACAAATGTGGTTCGATATGATCGCCATTGTAAAGTTGTAAGAACTGCATACGATGCACAACATTTTCTACGGCAGCTCGTAACATATCAGAATGGATTTCTTGATGAGAATGCTCCCAGTCCGTCATTTTACAGATGATCGCTAAACGCAACGCGTTTATGCAAATTATTGCATTCTGTTTGGTTAAATGGACCGCTATTTTGTTCGTGGTGATTTTTTTTTTTAATAGAAAATTCTACGGCGATCATATTACACCTCATTTGCAAAGCACAATCATTTTTGCTTGGCGAAATTGATTTATACAGCATCTTTTCAAGTTTAATTCGCGATATTCAGTGTAATTCACTTTTACAGCGCCAAATTTCCCCCTGGTGGTGATTTTTCAAACTAATTTTTTTTATTCCAGAAATCAAGATCCCATGGTCTAATATGCCCGCTCACGAAATTTGCCAATGTTTCGCCCAGTAGTTCGCGAGCTAGAGGGCTCCAAACACCTCCTGTTAATTTATAACCACCCTGTATTTAGATTCTGCTAAAACATGGAATCTTTCCTTGCTGTTGAAAGATAAATACATTTTTTCCTGCGCTGGAAATTAAATTTATAGTTAAACATTAGGCTTACTTTCTCTTGATATTTTGAGAAGGTCGAACTCGAACTGTACAGTAGAATACGTTTAAAGAAAATATCTTCATTTGTTCTACACCTACATACCCTTTCCTTTCTATAAGAAAATTCCAAAATGTCACAGATTACTTCCTAGCAACGCTCTACCACTTCAGGAGAGCGTTTCTACCTTTCACTACTTTCCAGTGAAAAACAAATTGATTCGGGAAAAGTTTCCTGAATCTGCTACAAGTTGGGTGAACTCAGACTTTTTACTGTTGTGAAAAATATTTTTAGCATCGTCTTCCCAAAAACTATAGCCCGTTTCCCGCCGAGGCTGTCTCAGCTACTAATGCTGCCCAAAGCTGTGTCAGCTACCATTTTAGCTAAAATTGCTCAAATATATTCAGTTAATATACTCAAATATTTTCTACCCCCTCAGATACAGCCCTTTCATATGTACAAGTGAAAACCTGGAATCAGCACTGCAGGAGTTTCAGGGAAATAAACAGCTCGGTATTTGCTTGCAGTTGATCCATAGCTTCCGGCCGCATTTGATTTGGAGCTTTTTTAATAAATTTTGAAGATTCCATGCTATTACTATAAAAAAATTTTACTTTTACTGGAAATCTGATTAAAATTCAGAACATGAATTCTTCAAAAAGTTTGCTGACATTTAACTTTCATTTTTTTACAGATATATTACTGCCAAAATTCAGTACATTAGTTATCCATTATTATACAGAAACGTTCCTGTTTTTTTTTTTCAGTACCGTAAATCAGGGTTACTTGGACCCTAGGGGGTTACTTGAGCCCACTACAATAAAATGATAAAATCTAGGTTTAGTACCTACTAGTTGAAGACTTGCACGTAGTTCCTCGTTTCTCCACTAGGTAGAAGCCCTCTGCAGTCTCTAACGCTAGTACCAAACCCAGATTTTATCATTTTACTATGGGCTCAAGTAGCCCTCTTGTGGGTCCAAGTAACCCTGATTTACGGTACTGAACAATATGAAAAAAATTTATAAAAATGCAATAAAAAATACAGCAGAAGTATCTTTAGAACGAGACTTTGCTTCACACATCTAACATTTGGATATATTTAAAACATCAACATCTACTCCATGAAAATAAACAATCTCTGCGTAACAAGGAAATCTGAGAATTTGAAGCAAATCTAATTTTCATAAGAAAACAGAAAGTGCAGTTATGTAATCCTAACTCCTAAAGCAAGTAGGGAAACCAAAACACCCAGATTTCCAAATTATCTGGAGAAATAATTGTTCTTCTAAGAAAACGTTCACTTTGTGAAGGGAAGTTAGAAAAAACATTCTCACATCGCACGCAATCTTCAGAGCGTCGAGAAAAAATCCTTCGTCTTCTTAATTTAGAAAATTTTCTGCTGAAAAAAAATAATAAAAGGAAAAAATATCTTCGAGAAACTATAATTACGAAGTTCTCAGTTTTATGAAAACCATTTTTTTATTTCGTGTAAACGAAAGTTGAAAACGTAACTGAATTTTAAAAAATATGTCAGAGCACGAAATTAATGCTATGCAACCTGATGCGTGATGTATCCTATAATTTTCTAATCTTATTTCAAAAATATTTCGCTCAAATTAATTTAACTTGTCAAGTATTCAAAAAATAATGGAAAGTAGATTAAAACTTTTAATACGATAAATCTATGGATATACCGTTATTATTAATAGTATTATTTGCAGTACATTATTAGGTTTTTTGCGCTATCTAGATTATACCAGGTATAAAGCATGTCGATAAACATTTCGCATTAAGTTGAATTGAATACTGAAAGTTGTAAAAATATGGATATTAAGAATTTAATCATGAAAACGATTATTACACGGCAAAAACGGAACTGTTGTTTTTACAGTATAATACTGGCAGCCGAGGTTCCAATTTAAAACTGTAAAATGCACAGTAATAAACTGTGAAACTAGCAATTTTGCAGTTTATTATTGTAAAGTTCGAAATTTTACAGTTTATTGCCGTAAAATTTAGCAATATTAACCCATTAATGCCTGACATTTTTTTTTCCAAGATATTTTGTATACTGGTTACAAACAGTGTTAAATGAACAAGAAAAATAATTAAAAAAATATTATGTAGAAAATAATTTTTGTATTAAGGAAAGAAAAATCGTCCCTTAAAAGTGACGATAGACCCCAGAGGGTACATACTTTTTTTGCTAAATTTTTTTTTCTGCCTACGATATACTATTCAAAAAGACATTTTATAAGAAGAAATAAAATCAGCAATTAACATAAAGTGGGAAGCTGGGAATCACTTTGAAAACTTAGTTTTTTTTCTTGAGATTGTCAACGATGTCATTTTTGATAAAGATCATATTAAAACTGCTACAGAACACACTTTACAATGGTTATGTGCTGCAATCTGTTAATAACGAATTGAAACAATACCAAGGTACTCATTGAACACTATTATTTGGTTGTAATGTTCATTTTGGGGAAATTCAGACCCTTTTTTGGACCGTCCCAAAAATGGGACGCTAGGCATTAATGGGTTAAACAGCAAAAACAGCAGTATAATACTGGCAGCCGAGGTTCCAGTTTAAAACTGTAAAATGCACGGTAATAAACTCTAAAATTACAAATCTTACAGTTTATTACTGTAAAATTAGAAATTTTTGCAGTTTATTACTATAAAATTAACAGTATTATACTGTAAAAACAACATTCATTTTTTATAGTGTAGGTATAATTTCAACTCAGATATTTTAATTACAATATGTAAATGAATTTAAAGACAGGATCTGATTAAGTTATTGAGGCAAAAAAAAAATTAGTTTTTAAAAAATATTTGCATAAAATAACTTAATGAGAAGTTAAAATATATTTTGGCATTTCTCGGGAAAAAATGAATTAAAAAAATAATTTTAAGTTCTCTAAGAAATCAAGTTGAGAGTAGGAGATGTTAAACGTGTGCAATTGAAATGAAAATAATGAAATCGGTTTTTAAGCCGCATCTATCTTTTATCCCAGCAGCTGCTCTTTAAAGCAGATTTCACAAGATTTTCAAACAATTCGTTTAGTATTTTATGGCGTCAATCATTTCAATTGAAAAAACAAATTAGGTACTTATCCGTTAAAATATGTAAGATTTCTTAAACTTGCTATACTTTTGACCAGTACTGTACTGACCAGTACTGTTTTATTATATGTTATATTTTGGTTTCTGGGATAAATTTGGACACCGACTCCGACTGCCGGCTTACGAAAAGACCCTGGCAGTCATTCTACGGCAGTCGGTAGGTGGACTCCAGTACTGTACCGATATATTTTCTAGCGAATTAAATAGCACTGGTTTTAGGATATTACGCAATTACACCCCCACCCCGCCCTTACACACACACACGACGTAAAACAAAAACTTAAATTTATTTACTTACTATCTGCGTCACCCGACTTTTCACGGTCTACCTTGAGAATAAAAGTTATGTCCAAGAAAAAAAAGGGCAACACATTTTCTTTTCAATGATTTCTTTCACGCAATTTAATTTCTTGCATGGTAGTGCAGACGACTTTAAAAATCCAATTTAAAATTGACGTTTCTAAACTTAGAAATGCCCATTTTTTTTTCCCTGGCGAAGTTCGCCGTTAGGAATTTTCAGAACCTTCTGAAGGAAATCTCATCAAAAGGTTTTTTTGCGAGATTTCCAATGAGACCAAAATTGAGAAGATCCGATAATTATTTCGAGTAGAAAGAGCAATATTAATCTATTTTTGGGTCCTTATATTAAAATTCAAACGAATCGGTATTTTTTTTTTTTTTTTATCGTTCGAAAACCACTCTACGACCTTTCCCTGCTGTCCAAGTACCTCCCTCCAAAATTTGATCCAGATTCGACTTAAACTGTGGATTTGTATAGGGAACATGCACACACACAAATACATATATATATTAGGGTGGAGCGAAAAAAACAAAGTTTTTATTTTCGAATTGTAATAGTGCGGAAAAGTTGCGATTGGTGAAGAGTTACAAAACAAAACAAAAATTTTTGAAATCGGATAATATCTTCCGTTCCCGCAACGAGCCTGAAATTTTGAAAAAATGAAAATTTTCATGTGTTTTTAGCGATTTTTTAAAACTTTTGTTTTAATGTTTTATTTTAATGCTCTTGGACGGAAAAGTAACGTTTGGTGAAGCCTTCTGAAATTTTGAAAAATATATTGAAATCAAATAATACCTTCTGATCCAGGAACAAGCCAGAAAAACCAAAAAATTATGAAATTTCAACTTTTTTTTGGGGTAATGAAAAAAAATTAAAAAAATATGTTCTCATTTTTTTTTCTTTTTTACCCGGTATCATAGCGTAAAACCTTTTAAAAAGCACTATATTACTCTTAAACATTAATTTTTTTCTTGATTTTTCAGGTATCTTCTAAACATGCAAAACTACCATTTTTTACAACAATGAAACATTTTCAAATAATCGAAAGTTATAAAATATTTTCCAAAATTTCTGCAATCCAGTACAAAAATCCACTAAATTAAACACCCACTCCTAAAATAAACGCTAATTTTAATCACTAAACTATAAATAATTTTAATACCTAACTAATTATATACAGTTTCTTAATCCCCTTTTGTAGTCCGTGCTTTCTATAATTATGTTACCTAATTTAACTGACTATCCACAGAATCCTTTAACATTAATTTAATTAGAAACTAATTTTAAAACTAAAACTTATTTAAAATTAAACCTAGTTAGGTTAGGTAGTGTATAGAATAAGACTGCAAAATGCAATTAAATATTCAGAAACTAACATATAATGAGGTAGGTATTAAAATAGTTTATCGTTTAGGGATAAAAAATATTGTTCATCTTATGAGTGAGTGTTTTGTTCAATGGATTTTTGTACTGAAAAAGTTAAACAAATTTAATAATTAGGTATGGGTAAAAAATTTTATGTAAATGTTATCTATTATTTTTTTGCTTTTTAGTTGCTTTTAGTTTGCTTTAAGGTTATCTTGGTGCCTACAGTAACACAGTCCCAGGCAAAGTGGGGCAAGGTGTAACAAAAATTAAGGATTGGAAAGCATTTGACAAGGAGAGGGCACTACTGCCCCACACACCCCTATTAGCCTTATGCAAAAAATGTTAAAACATGTTATCATGACAATTGAACATTTGAAACACGATTGCAGAGAAACTTGTGCTTAAAAGGTTACTATAAGCATCTCGGTGATGATTTTGGAACACATTTCATATGAAAGCCATAAATATAAGGAATGTATTAGTGTAGAAGACAAAACAAATTTTAGATTTTGTTGATTTCTAATTTTTCATACACAAAATTATTTTAAAATAAATAATTAAATTTAAGTTTAAAAAACTAAAAAATACGCTTTTAGAGTTAATCAAACTATAAAGCTTTAAACCATTTCAAATTATAAGTTTACATGCACCTTATAATACATCAACATGTAATATAGTTTAGCCTTTAGTACTAATAATAGCATTCAATAACATCAACATGTAATAATATAGTTTAGCCTTTAGTATTAACAATAGTATTAAATATATCACTTTTATATTTTTAAAGAACGTGAATTTTATCTTTTATTCAGAGTTACATACATACTGACAAACCCACATGTGAAACTAGTAAAAGCGTATTAAAAACAAAACCACCATTAAAAAACAACTGGGAGCTAAACAGAAAAAAATAATACATAATATTTACATACAACTTCATACCCATACCTAATTATTAAATTTGTTTGACTTTTTAGTACAAAAATCCATTGAACAAAACACTCACTCATAAGGTGAATAATATTTTTTATCCCTAAACGATAAACTGTTTTAATACCTACCTCATTATATGTTAGTTTCTGAATATTTAATTGCATTTTGCAATCGCATTCTATACACTACCTAACCTAACTAGGTTTAATTTTAAAGTTTTAATTTTAAAATAAGTTTCTAATTAAATTAATGTTAAAGGATTCTGTGGGTAGTCAGTTAAGTTAGGTAAAATACTTATAGAAGGCCCAGACTACAAAAGGGGATTAAGAAACTGTATATAATTAGTTAAGTATTGAAATTGTTTATAGTTTAGTGATTAAAATTAGCCTTTTTTTTTGGAGTGAGTGTTTTATTTAGTGGATTTTTGTACTGCATTGTAGAAATTTTGGAAAATATTTTATAACTTTCGATTATTTGAAAATGTTTCATTGTTGTAAAAAATGGTAGTTTTGCATGTTTAGAAGATGCCTGAAAAATCAAGAAAAAAATTAATGTTTAAGAGTAATATAGTGCTTTTTAAAAGGCTTTACGCAATGATACCGGGAAAAAAGAAAAAAAATGAGAGCATTTTTTAAAAAATTTTTTTTCATCACCCCCAAAAAAAATGAAGTTTTATAATTTTTTGGTTTTTCTGGCTTGTTCCTGGATCAGAAGGTATTATTCGATTTTAATATATTTTTCAAAATTTCAGAAGGCTTCACCAAACGTAACTTTTCTGTCCAAGAGCATTAAAGTAAAACATTAAAACAAAAATCTTAAAAAATCGCTAAAAACACATGAAAATGTTCATTTTTTCAAAATTTCAGGCTCGTTGCGGGAACGGAAGATATTATCCGATTTCAAAAAATTTTGTTTTGTTTTGTAACTCTTCACCAATCGCAACTTTTCCGCACTATTACGATTCGAAAATAAAAACTTTGTTTTTTTCGCTCCACCCTAATATATATTCTTTGTTTTATTTATACGGATATCTTATCTAATAAAAAAATGAAATTTTTTTCCTCCTCGCAAGCAACTAGATTTATACCCTACTGACAAAGGATAGCTTGTCAAGTTATTGCAGTCACATTATTGGAAGACCGTTTTGTTATAACGCTCATTATTTTTCATCCACTTTTATATTATGGCCCCTGTCATGTAGCTGTCAAGTGTAGAGCCTCAGAGAAGGAAAAAACGGTGATCAGTATTAATTTATCATATTTGTTTTGCTTGGTTTAAAAGAAAAAAAAACTCATTCCAGTGGCTATTTTAGGTAACTTTGAGTATGACGATTACTTTCCTTGGTCATTTACTACTTCCCTCTCAAAAACACTGGAAATCCCAGTAGCAAGAAGCTCACTTGGAGTGATTTCGGACATTTTTTTAAACTTTTTATTTTACAAAAATGAAATTGCAACTGTATTCAATTTATTATATCATTCAATAATTCGAAAGATACTGTTTGAGGCAGTGGTTCCCAACCTGTGAGTCGCGATCCCAAAGAGGGTCGCGAAGCATTTTGTATGGGGTCGGGACATTATCCTCCGATTTAAAAAAATCGTACACGGTACAAGAACGAATATATTCACCGGGGAAAAAATAGAATCACTTTTGAGTAGCATCAATACTTAAGCGCAGTGACGAATCCAGAAGATTCCCAGTACTCAAAATAGTCTCAGCAATCAACTGATTAGTAAAGAAAACTATCAAAGAAAGTACCTTTTTAGAAAAAGCGTATTTAAGGGGTTACAGTACCCCTTTCTAACAATTTTCTTAAATTTACGTGTAAAATGTAATTCTTTGAAATCTTTGTTTCTGCATTTGTTTAACAATCAATAATTTATTATCAAACATTAAAAATTTGGCTCACTTTTTTTGAAGATTTGAAAAATTTAAGAAAATTTCAATTTTTTAAAAACCTTAAGGCTTTTTTGTTTTTGCGCTAATTTCAAAATTTCTTTTTGATAAATGATCACAAGAATTACCTCTAAAAATCTGTGCATTAATTTTCTTATGGATTGATTTATAAGTATTTTGTGACCTTTTATGTAAAAGATTCTTAGAAAATTTTGTTTTTCGAGGTTTAACAAGCTCTAAAAATATTAGTAATGTATAAAATGCTTATTTATAGCACAATTTTGTTAAATATATTATACTGAGTTCAAAAAATATTGCTTTAAAGTTGTATCTTTAATAGAAAAAGATCCTTAGCATTTCCAGTAAGATAAAAACACTAAAAACTGATAATCGAGCAAAAGCACTTTTAAGTTTTGCTTTTCCATTAGAACACATAGCATGCATGTTCTACAGACACTTATAACTTCTTAAATAATTTAGCTAGAGCAATGCTATTTTTCCGAGTGTTTTAAATAACTTTTACTTATGAAATAAGCAATAAACATTTTTTTGGTCTTTTGGTCATTTTTGAGGTACTGTGACCCCTTAAAAAGACGAAAAGTTTCAAAAAACTGATGCATATTGCACGTAATAGTTTCTTTTTCTTTTTTCGTTATATTTTAGCCAGTTCAAATACATTCACGTTTCTTAGCTGTTCAAACTCACCTGAAATTGCAAGACAATCTTCAAGTCATTTGATTTCCTTTACGTACTCATCCCCCAGAAAATAAAACCTCTTTTTTCCACGCGCGAGCCTCACTAACCATTTGTTTACCGTAATAAACAAAATTTTATGGGAGAAAACTCGGCAGACGTAAAAGAAAAAACACATTGTCAGGGAGAGTGAAGTTTCTATTATTTCTAAGAGAAGCGACTATTAATATTCTGCCTCGCCTCATGTTGATTTTTGCTCTCGTGAGCGTTAAAACCGAAACGTAAAGATACCACTTTTCTTTTAAGAGAAAGGGTAGGAAGAAAGAAAACTGTCGGGATCAGTTTTCAGAAACAAGATTTTTTTTTTTCATGATGGAAAATCTGAACTATTATTCTTTTTTTCTTCTTCGAATTTCTTGTGCTTAGTTGATGATTTCACACTTTTCTTTTTTTTTTTTTTCGCAGTAAAGAGTCATTCCATAGTGACTAACGTAACATTCAGAGCTGATTTTGTAACTGTGTTTACTTGTAACTTAAAGAATAAAAAATATTTTTTAGTTGTGTTGGTGGATTTACAATACACATGGTATCTATGTATCATTTCTGCTAAGAATTTAAAACAAAATTACTGACAGGAGATATTTTTTCAACCAAAATGGCAGTGTGACTAACGTAACATTTTTGCAACCCTGAAGATTAAAGCTCATGTTGTGAGGCAAAAATTTCTCACAGTTAAGCAAGTGTTAAAAATTTAATAATATATTTTAAAAATGGTAAAGTTGGCTTTTGAAAACACAAAACATATTTATTAAATCTTAACTTTTTTTAGTCTTAAGTGTCACTTTTACTCAAATAGAGTGTGACTAACGTGACGCGACTAACGTAACCATCGAATAACAAGCAGTATAGACACAATGCAAACTATTTATTATGGCTAATTTCAGTGATAATTACAATACTTTTTCTATTTTTTTAACTTCTCATGTTGTATGATTTTTATTTATGCATTTGTTCATTTATTTTTTGATACTTTTTTCACTTCGATATTTTTTTTTCTTCGGCTGAGGTTGACATTTCATGGAATGACCCTAAAGTTTAGAATTTTTTTCCTTCCTTTCACTACTAAGTAATATGTTTTATATACTTTTGATTGAAGTAGCTTCAATGATATTTAAAAATTGTAAGTATTTTGCACATAATGCCTAAGATTTTTTTTTAAATATTTATCTTCCACATTCTAAAGCAGCGGTCGGCAACCTTAACAAACAATCTACTTTTCAAGTCTCGTATGAGCACGAGATCGACTTTGGGGATAGGGGGGTAACTGTAGACCTAAACGGATGTGCTACGTTGAGACTATGCTGATTTCAAATTATTATTATTAAAAAGACTTGGATGCTTATCAAGAAGTAGCTTTCAATTGCAAAAAACATTTAAGCACATTAAAGCATTTTCAGACTCAGTTATATTGCTTATTTTGAAATTGATAAAATGCTGGCTGTAAAAAGTTTTAGGGACTGTTAAAATTTGAAAAATTTTTCAAATAAATTTCGATTTAGACGTTAAACCAAATTTTGTTCCAAAAATTAATGTTGTTCTTCTCAAAAAGAAAGCAAGCTTAAAAATAGCATTGCCGCGATCGATCGAGATCGACGGTTTGCCTACCGCTGTTCTAAAGTTTTATTCTAGAGTCTTTACGTGAATGCGTTTATTATGTAAACCGTTATATAATCCAATCGCATGAAACGTCTTTTGATATCTGCCCTCAAATGAAAGTAACAAAAAATGAATTTAAAAAAACATTATATATATACTTGCAATACACCGCCAACTCGGCTATTTCGATCCATGCCCTGCAGTTTCGAGCTTATTATGCTCTCATCAGCATGGAATACGAAAGTAGTCGAGTTGGAGGCAAAAATCCTCTTATAAGGCAAAGAGAGCCAAAAAAACTGGTAGCTAATGTGAAATTAGAATACCAGCGAGCGACCGCACATGGAACGGTACAACTCGTAAATTTTTTAGGCAGAGCTCAAGGTATAAAACAGAGAGTTGGCGGAGAATAGCCGAGTTGGCGGTGTTTTGCATGTTTCTGCCTTAGCCCTTGCTTAGGGGCGGTTACTCTCTGCTTTATATATATATACTGTTTGACCACGGATGCTGTAGAGTTGGTAAATGTCCAGCTAAGACGAGTCTATCTGG
Organism: Uloborus plumipes; assembly: GCA_038373865.1. NCBI lineage: Eukaryota > Metazoa > Arthropoda > Arachnida > Araneae > Uloboridae > Uloborus > Uloborus plumipes. The sequence continues at coordinate 7,975 of JAXGGA010001371.1, read as the reverse complement.
ATGAGTAGGAAAAGTAAAAATTTGATGCTTGTGACTCGTATATTCCACTGTCTCAGCCTAATTTGGAGGCTAACACACATCTGCATTCATTCATTCATTTCATTTCATTTCATTTCACACTCCAGGGTCCCCCGTACCTACCACAGCTTCGTGGTTTAACCGGGATAGGGCTCTGAAGAGCGCTCTGCTCTTAATTTTGAACCAGAACCTAGGGTCGAGCAAACCCTAGGCCCAGAACCCCCAGAGGTATCGTTTCACTTGGAGGACTTTGTGACCACGACATTTTTCACGCCTCCCAGCCACCATTAATCAAGACGGTGGATCTTTAAACGGCTGGGATCGAACCCGGATCCTTCCGGACACGAGTCCGATGCCTTACTGATCGGGCCACCACGGCCCCAGCAAAAGCTGACATCCCTAAAAACTAATAAATGCGTCCCTTTCCGCCGGTAAACAGGATATTAGCCTCCTCATCTCATCCGTGGTCAGACAGTACCTGTATCAAAATAAATCGCAATAAAAATAACAATAATAATATTAAAAAGCACATGATTTGCACTCGAAATTATGTACTTATTTTGCATTACATCTGTTTCATACACATCTGGACACTATACTTTTAATTTTTGTTATGAGTGGAAGTTAATTTTGCTAAACTTATTCTTCGAAGTTTAAGACAGCCTTTTGCCGGCTTATGTAACATACATTGAGCCAGAAACGTTTTTACTTTTAAATAGTTAATGTTACACAAATAACGCTTTTAAATTATAACCCCCCCCCCTCCCTTGGACAAACTTAGTTCCTTAAATTTTCGACACGTCATAAAACTTACCAACCCTAGAACTCCCCAATTACTACTCTAACTGATATAAATACACCAGTACAAAAAATTATGCTCAGGTTTATCTTGTCACCAGAAAAAAAAAATAGCCGTGAGGCGGTGTCCGATAACATTAAAGAGTGTCATATAAGCCTTCCACAGGAGGTACGAACTCTTTACTTATCCCCAGGAGAACCACATGCTCTGCTGGCCACGGTATAGGGGATTAAAGATGAAAAAGGTGGGAATAAAATCCTACTTTTCCCTAAAGAAGCTTTCTCAATGTACTAGGAGTAGAAGATTATTCACTTATAGTTTGGTTGAGCATGAAGTATCTCTGCCATCTTTTAGGAATGCAGAAGTTGGTCAATTGATATTTGCAGTTTAAGGTTTGAGAAAGTATTAATTATATCTACTAATACAGTTTTTCACTTTTTTATACAGTTGTTTTTCTTTGAAGCACTAAACATTTAGGAAAAATTTTTACTCAGTGCAACTCATGATTTATTTTCGTTTTAGGTTTGTTTCTCCGTCTAAAATTTTACATTATGCTCATTGTTCCCAATTTTGGCCTCATTTCTACATAATAAACGAACTTCCTTTGTAGAAACTCATCACATTTCCCCTAATTTGATTCTTGATTAAAACATACCAACCCAACTGGTCAGCTAAGGGTTTTGGGAATTTCAATCCTCTAAAATACTTAATTTTAACATATATTGACTACACGACAGATTGTATAGCACATGTAAGGATTTTTATAACCAACCTTTCTTCAAGAAAGTAAATTCTAGCTGCTTTAGTGAATCATTTTACTTCAAAGCATAACGCTTTAGCCTCAACTACATATCAGAAATAAATTGCAAAATATTCTCCGATTTATTCCTTGTAGTTAATTAATCTTATTCTGAACATTTGAACAGTGTTTACCATATCGGGCAAAAATTACCCTTATGAGCTGCTTTTCGCTTTTGCCCTGAGGTTACTACCAAAATATACAGCTTCGAACTCACAAGTGTGCTCGACTAACCTTCCCCTCAGAAAGTAAATTCTGTCTACTGTTGTGCATCAGCTCACTTCAACTCATAGTACTTTCGCATTGACTGCATACCAGAAATAAATTACAAAAGATTAATCGATTTATTCAATGTAGTTAGGGTGAGTTCTGGTAAGTGCGTCCATGGGGTAAGTGCGTCCACTGGGAATTATATGAACACTGTCCTGAAACGGCTTCTGCAACACATCGACTATGTTAGATAACTGTCTAATGATAATTTCAATAGGTAGAATTCAGGCCTGGATTCAATAGACAAAACACAATCAGGGCCATGCTCCACATCGACGTAAAGCAGAAAAATTAGGCAGAAGCGTAAAATGGATTCAATGGTGTTCCTATGGAAAGTACCCGGATTTTCGGTTTCTGCCTTCAGTTTCGGTCGCGTTTTACGCTGATGTGGAGCATGGCCCTCAGAGACAACTTAAATGTCTTCAAAAAAAACTCTAAAGTAAAGATTGAGAAGGTTTTGTTTCAGTTTCTCTTGTAGTCATTTAAAGCAATTGAAGTCAAGAAATGCAAGTTGTTTCTTCTGAGTAATAGCTACTAATAACATACGAGAGGTATTTTGATCAAATACTCTAACTAAAATTTGTTTATATGATGGTACGCACTTTCCCTTTCTTTAAAGTAAGGTGGGGGTAAGTACGTACCATTATTGATGGGGCAAGTGCGTACCACTATCATGAGGCATATATCCATCAAGTATTTATATTTTCATTGAATGCGGAATAAGATTTCAATTTTATTCATTACCTCTGAAATATATTGGCTTTTAGATATCAGTTAGTAAATTTTTCGTGGAAAATAGCGGCCATAAGCTATACTACTTAATTTAAACCAGAATGACAAATGAAGCAATGAAATTAAGTGAAACACTAAATAAGGAACCAACTGATTCAAAAAACGAAGGTGGCGTAATGAATAAATTATAGTTAAGAAAATTAAGAACACCTTGCGAAAAACTATTTCAATGTACAAGAAAAAAAAATACAAGTATCATATTATGATCAATTATTTTCTTTTTTTTTCTCTTTAATTTGTGTTTTTTCTTACTGCTGCTGATTCTAATAAGAAACATATTTTAAAACCGTATTTATTCAAAAAAAAAGAAAGAAAGAAAAACTAATTGTTCACTCAGGTCACCTAACGATCTACCATACAAATAGAATTAAAGAAAATCACAGGAGTACGCACTTACAACAACGCTATTGGACGCACATGTCTCATCTTACATTTAAGAAAGGGTAAGTGCGAACAATGACTTAAACACAGACTGCTTAAGGTATTAAACCAAAATAAACTATGTAGACGACAAGTGATTATTACTAAATAAAAACAACTTACATTTGCTCACTTGGTCTTATTAAAAGGACAAAGGAAGAATCACAGACACAACTCTCTCAATCTTCAAATCACAGTTGTTCGCAAGACACGTGGGATATCACTGATTGCGTTTCATCCATGCAAGCAAGTGCTGATCTCTAGCATTAGGAATTATCCCAAGACAACTACCTAACATATTTAATATGTGCCAGAAGTTTTTTCCTACTCATATTCACATAATTTAAGGTGGACGCACTTACCCCGCTAGGTAGGGAAAGTGCGTACCTTAGAATATGTGTCATAAACCAGGTCACAAAACCTATGCTTATGGTTTTTTTAATACATTATATGCTTGAAAATCTTAGTAAAGGATCTGGAAAGAAAAACTAAAAAAAATTGTGAATGTTCAAGATTTTTCAACAGAGCAGCATCCTTGAGAACATGATCTTTGAAAAAAAGGGTACGCACTTACCAGAACTCACCCTAATCTTTTTCTGTACATTTAAACAGTATTTGCCTAATCGGACAAAAAGCACCCAAATGAACTACTTTTAGCTTTTGTCCAGGGGTTATTATCAAAATACATAGTTCCGAACTTACAAGAACACAGCATGTTAGAACTTCTGATTTCTTGAACAATTTATTCATAAACTTAACATTTATCACAGCAATATATCTTCACGAATTTCTGACCCTCAGATGTCCAGAGCTTATGGGGAGTAAGCTAATCTCTGTTAATAATGAATGAAAGAAACTTTCTTACAAAGGAATTATACTAAATGTTCACCACAATATTCCAAGTAGGTTGTACATTGACTGTTCTAAAACTATAAGATACTAAATGGAATTACTCTAACGAACGAAAAAGTAATGTCCACTCTTGGGTATCCAAGTAAATACTCAACGTTTAACATTACATGCTTTAGTAGATAGTTGTATGCTAATTATGTATGCATAAATTTTAACAAACATGTCGTCTTCAGCTACATATTAGAATCAAAGTTTTAAGTCTCCGAAGTGCACAGGAGAGTGAACTAATCTCTGCTTAATAATGACTTTACATCGCAATCTTATGAATACAGAGAGAAAAGGTTATAATTTTACCGCTAACTTCCATGCTTTTGGCTTATATTTATGCCAAGAATTCTGAGAAAATGAATAAAGTATCAACATTACATTGTTTTAAAATTACCATTAATGAGCATTTAAGTAAAGAAACGAATTGTCAAAGTAATGAATTTCTTTTGAATGGTTTATGTATAAATTTCGTATTTGAATTGGAATCATGTTTAAATGTATTTTTAACATACTCTTTGGCATCAATGCGTATTACATTATTTAACAAATGTTAGGAATAAAAACTTATTTGTTTATATGGTACAAAGTAATGAATTTCCTGTATGATTAATACATAAATTTTCTATTTGAATTAGAATAATCTTTGTATACATTTTTAAACATACTCTTTGGCATGGATGCGTAGGACGTTTTCTAGCAAATGTGATGAACAAAAACTATTGCAGTTTGTTTCAGGGGGATAAAAAATATTTTTTCCATTAAATAAAAAAAAGAAACAATTTAACGTAGTAATGCCAAAATGTCAAAAGGGAAACCCGTCCATTTGTTTATTTTTCATTTATTTATTTATTTATATTTGCAAATCTATTGAAAAGTTCAAATACTTCATAACTTATTTGGCGAAGGCAAAGAAGTATTGTGTTCTGTCAATATTTTCATTCAAATTTTAACCTAAATCTCTATTTTCCGAAAGGAACCTCTAAAGTTTTTCTGCATAGCTCCCAGTCATTCTCATAAGCATTGAAATGTTCTTTTAAGCCCACTAAATCACTTTTATACCACAGTACCACAGTTCGATTCTTTTTACATGTTCCATATAGTTTTTGTTGTAGCAGTTTCTGTTCTCAGGGGACAGCAAAAGCTCCAATTTTCTTTAAATTTAAAATTGGCATTTTATACCTTTTCCGTAGTTTATTGCTGTAAGAAGGTTTCTAAGGATTTATTAAAACTTGTAAATTTATTTTTAAAGAAAGTGTTTAAAAATTTGCTTTTAAGAAGGATAGCTTCTAACACGCGTACATGGGAGCAAGTACTATTCATTTTTAATTACATTAGCGTACAAATAAATTGTCTAACATCCACAACAGATATTTAAAATAAAGTCTTAGTCCGATCATACTTTGATGAAGCTGTGGCGTACGAGTTAATGTTATCCCCCGGTGGGGCCAGAACCAGGGACCTCAGTGATGCCAACCCAGTGCTTTGGCCGCTGAACCAAAAGGCCTCGTGACTCGGCGGCCAAATTTGAGTTATGTGCTCTCTGAGTACGCCACAGTACCCCCTTCTTAGTGAAACGCTACGTAAGCTCTCTGAGTACGCCACAGTACTCCCTTCCTAGTAAAACGTTCTGTACGCTCTTTGAGTACGCCACAAAACAAATAGATGTCCCTTTTATATATCATTTCAGAATTAGCTATTTAGATCCCAAGCTCGAGTCTGACTGTTCCCAGTGACTGCAATACACTTTGCTTTGTTGCTTTAAATTATCGGCTACAAACTGCTAATTCTTGAACATTTTGTGGAGTAGCCTTATGATACCTTCATGCGGTATTGTCTTTACTTCATGCAATTTGTGCTGTGAAATTTAACCCTCAAGGTTTCAGGAATAAATAGCTCAGTTTGAGGAGCGTAATACATCAATTTCATGATGCGCTCAGCTTTACGAGTAAGCGTCTCTATCTCTGAAAAATGATGGTTAGATGGTGCTGAATGGAATGTTTACAATACGTTTGAGAAATGATAAATGGTGAAGAATTCTAAAGAAATAAATTCAATCTGCCACGAAAGTTCGGGTGGTCTAAACATTCGAAGACGAATGAAATACTGTGGAGCTTCGGGAAGCTCGACACGCAGGTAACTCTACAATCGCAGTATGTCGACATTTATGTTTTCAATGGTTGGTTCAATGATAATTTCAACGAGTGCAAACATCTTCAAATTGACACGCACTTACAGGAACCTCTCTAAGTCGACATCCACTTGATATTTAACCCATTAATGCCTAGCGTCCCTTTTTAGGGATGGTCCAAAAAGTGTGTCTGAATTCACCAAAAACGAACATTTCAACCAAATAATAGTGTTCAATCATTACTTTGGTATGTTTCAATCCATTATTAACAAATTGCAGCACATAACCATTGTAAAGTGTGTTCTGCAGCCCTTTAATTATGATCGTTATCAAGAATTACATCGTTCACAATCTCAAGAATAAGAAGCTAAGTTTCTAAAATTATCCCCAGCTTCCCAGTTTATGTCAATTGCTACTTTTATTTCTTCTTATAAGATGTCTGTTTAAATATTATATCGTAGGCAGAAAAAAAAAATTAGTAAAAAAGTATGTACCCTCTAGTGCCTAGCATCCCTTTTTAGGGACGATTTTTCCTTTTTTTTAATAAAAAAAAATATTTTTAATCATTTTTCATGTGCATTAAATACTATTTGTAACCAGTATACAAAATATCTTCGGAAAAAAAATGTCAGGCATTAATAGTGTTAAGTCCAATTTTTTATTACCGATATTCTTTCACTTTAACCCTTTCTGAAAATTCTGATGCTTTATGGGTAAGTTAAAAAAATTGTTTTCCGGCAGGAGCTCTTTTTTGAAAATTCAAACTAGTACCCAGAGAACAGCCACTACACTTTGTGCTGTTGATGCACTCCAAGGACTAGAAAGGGATTGAAGAAATGTTGGGTGGTAGTCCATAAGAGAAACAAGGTAGCACCAGCATGACGCATGTTTTTCTAATAAGTGTGAGCAGGGCTTTTCTCTTTGATAGACCTGTTTTGACAAGGGCTCTTATTTCAAAAAAAAAAAAAATTATGGATTTCTTCCTAAGAAAGGATTCAAAATTAATAATTTTGTTATATTCTTTTCAAGCAAAGAAAAAAAGAAAGGAATTAAGAATCATTCACTAACAAGTATTTTTATTACATTGATGATAAGTCCTAGTAAAAGAACTATACTGCCCTGCTAAGCACAAAAGTGGTATTTGCAGTCGAGCTCAAACTGAGATAAAACTCTTTAAAGTTTCTGTAACTCAGAACCAGACTAACGTAAGTCCATTTCGTCATTTTTCAGTAGAGGGGAAAAACGATGTATTCGACAATCGTTTTTCCCCTCTATCGAAAAATGACGAAAATGGACTCACGTTAGTCTGGTTCTGAGGTACAGCTTTTGCGTCACCATGTATTTAATTCACATGATACTTTTTCAAAAAAAATTTTTTTAAATATTTCTCGTTCTCAAATGACAACATTATGTTGTATTCTGGTAAAATACGTCCCAAAGAGACACCTGGTGGTGATAAATCAATTTTGTTAAAAGTTCTAGATACCACTTTTGTGCTTAGCACGGCGGTATACAGAAAACACTACAATAGTTGAAATGATGGAACCTCAGTAAGTTGACACCCACTTAATTCGACATGTTTTCGTGATCCCGCGGGGGGTGATTTACCGAGGTTCCTCTCCGTATCTTATGGGATGCATCCAGATGAGAATACATAAACATTCAAACTCATCAGCATTATTTCGTGCATACCGAAAAAACTCAAATTTTTCTACAAATGTTCTTATAAGGCTGCGATACAAAGACTCATCTACTGCCTGGCTACCGGACGCATCTATTAGTTTCAGGGGTTCAGGCCCGTCATTTCGGGGTTCGGGGGGGGGTCAATTACCGCCCCCCCCTAACTTTG